>JALLPH010000257.1:0-26512 GCA_036939855.1 Cyclotella choctawhatcheeana
ATTACGAGCGATCGGGGATCACATGCATCAACTACAAAAATTCCCGTCTGTATTATTAGTATGCATACAAATTATCCATAGGCATGCAAATAATCTGTTTACAGCGATAGAATATTAAATTATTTAAATAGTTATTACACTATTACAATACATAGTACATGTTTTACAATACATAATGCACATGATATTGCTCAAACTTTTCAAGTTTGGTTCTGTGATGGTTCTTAAAACACAACATGCTAATGAATTCAAAGTTTTACTTCATAAATACACTGTTTTCATGTGTTGATCTGCTAGATTTCGTATCTATCTTGGCTGTGCCGTTTGCTTCAGAGAAACAGTATGGTAACTTATTGATTATGCGTGTCATAGAAAAGAATCATGGTATCGATGCCTAACGGGAAGTCAGGGTGAGGGAAATAATTCTCTCCTTCTTTTTCTTCCCTTTCTTTTCTTCTTCTCTTTTCTCTTTTTTCTTCTTTTCCCTCTCTCTGCCCCGCCTGGTTTTGCTAAGCTACAGCACGGAAAAATTGCCACTGCGACCGACGAAGAACGAACGCCCAATCGCCGCCAATGGCCCAAAAAAGAGCGGGGCACCCAAGGGCACCATCACTTCCAAGGTGACTCGTTTGGATTACATCCCCTCCACTTCTACTACTACTAATATCAACAACAGCAAGTGGTGATTAAAGTCGTGGACGCGCCGATTTCGCTGGCGAAGTCGATCGAATACTATCCACCGTCGTTGGTCGTCGACGCCGGCGAGGGACCCAAATCACAAACAAAGTACGTATTATCGCGCGCGTTATCGTTGGGATTGGTACCGATAGTGGTATTGAATAGGGCCGATCGGTCCGAGAGTTTAGGACGGTTAGAAAGCGGTGAGACGGAGTTGGATTTGATGGATTTGTTCGAATCGTTTGGTGCCAAAGATGGTCAGATGGAGTATAGGACCTCGTTTGGTAGTGCACGGGGTGGTTGGATAACGAGTGATGTCAATGCTGCCGTACGGGTGGGTAACGGTGGGAATGTCGAGGGCATTGAGGGTGTTTTTGATATGAGATCTCTGGTATCTTTGCCAATAGAGGGATATCACGTGTTCCATTGGATCCTGCCGTGGTGTATGCCGGTGATATTGTGACTGTTACCATACGGGCGTACCGGACTTGGTCAAGGTGGGCAATACGTTGAAATCTAACTTGCGAGGATTATGCACCAATCATCTCTTTGCGGGATACCTAACTAAAGCAGTAAGAATAATAGAAGTGTTATCATACAATGAACGAGTTGATTATAACATAATTTGCAAATTATTTGATAGCAAAGGTTCAATGTAAGTATCAAGACAATTCCACCACCTTTATAGATTACACAGAACGAGGTCAACTTCCTTATCACAAATAAACCAAAAGCGGAATCCTACCACCTGTTCAGTAATACTGAAAATCGTGCTGTTCTATATCTAGTGACACGGACTGGGGCTCAACTTCATCACCTTGTGAATTTGCAAGATCAAAATGTAGACAAACAAAACAGAAATCCAAAGCAAAGAATGCATTAAGTATGGTTCCCTCTACCCGATGCAACACCGGTCAGCCTCTAAATCATTTGTGTATAATACATAAAAATGTTGCTACAATGAAAACTATTCGCCCAAATCCAAAACTAAAGCTAGGGCAAGCTAGGGATCTGATTCATATCCTCCTAACTGTATATTGTAGCATCCAACATTGTTCTCTTGACGGTGGCTGGTGTGATTGCGTATTCCCGATATGTTTTATGAAAGCCTTCTAGACTTTCTGCACGAGTATTCGCGACTGATGCCGCTAGGCACTGGGATCTGCAATGTTGGAACTGTAGCCTGATTCGATAGGCAGGGGCGGGGGTGGAGGCATATTTTTTTCGTACGGACGTTGTTGGCGCGTGATTGCGTTAAGATTGACAGGGATTGCCGCTTTTGGATTGCCAACTAGATGCCGATGAGCAACATGTAGGCTCAATGATTCCACATTGCGGTTGTTTTGCATGACTTGCTTCGACCGGCGAATCTGTGTGAGAGTGCGGATGCTACGCTTTGGGCCTATCAAACATGTTGGATACGCTAGCAGGCCGGAGTTGGACTGATGTGAATGTCGGGATTCATTGATTGACATTAATTTGGGTTCAGCGGCGTTGTATGTAGGCTGGTTCATTAGAGAGGGATGATATGGAAAACTCGTCGTAACGAGACATTTTTTGATTGGGTGTTTGCTGCAATTTGTTATATTCCTTGACTCAACTAAATAAATGCATTTTGGTGTAATATTTAATCATCAATAATTGAAATTACTTCATTTGTGAAGTTTTGTGAATCGTGTAATTTGCTAAAGTTGATTGCTGTGTTACCAATTTCTACTTTCCCACTATTATGTAGCAACACATTTCAGATAAAAGCACTCCCAAACGCAAGATTTGTTCTCAAAGCACATAAAACTCTTCTGTTTTACTGTTTGATGCATACCAATGTCCTCCTGTGTCCTGCGCTTTTGTTGGTTGATTGTTGTCTCTACCTCTACAACATGAAAGTAAATAATACCAATTTATACCAATGATCACACAAGACACAAGCAGTGACATAAAAATACAGTCATCACCTGAAACAGCTGCTGATCTGTGATGTGATGTTCCAGATAAAGCAATATTTTAATTGCTAAGATGGGCTTGGTCTGCATAGTGACAATTTACACCAGCAGCAACAGCAGTGGCTGATCTACATGTCACGGGCGGCAGTAAGGAAACTCCATCATCATCATCATCACTTCTGCCTTTGGCCAATGCGAAACACTTCGGTCATACTGTACCTAGTCCTCTTACTCCACACCATTATTCTGGCTTAAAGCAAATTACAGCACCAATGATGAATGAGGATAATGGACATGAGAGGTGAGCGCCCCCACTTGAATTTTTGTCACGCGCTCATTTCAAAATGCCCGAGTGCGCCCCGGTTTCAGCCAAATCCTCACTTAAAATGGCCAACTTTGGCCGTCCATTACAATGACTGCACTGCCGATATTGGCCACCCCCAGGCGCATTTAATTCCTTACAAGACCTACAGAGACAAATAGTAAGTGGACGTTGGTTCATATGTTGCCTAGGAAAAAAGTTAGTAAATTAACTAGCGTCACTATGGTGAGAGTTAACTAGAGGCCAGTATGGCAAAATCTAACTTTTTGGCATGGCGACTTATGAATAATCTGGATTAACTATTCCTCTCTGTAGGTATTTAGAGCATTACTCCTGCCCTGGGTTGGCCGAAATCGGCAGGGTCATGGTTTAATAGTAATGGGCGCATCGCCATTTCAGTGAGGATTTGGAGGCGGAGAGGCGATTCTCGGGCATTTTGATCGAGCCGTGTGACAAGCGAAGCTAGGCGGGGCGCTGCGTGGCGCTCACCTCTCATTGCAGAGATGAAATACTCAGTCAGAGGATAATGGACACGGCAGAGATGAAATACTCAGTCAGGTTTATCTATCTTACCTTTGTGACAATGGTTATTTACATATACACAATAAAGGTAACCTTGTTTATCATGGTTTGCTGTGGATTCTTAGACGCGACATGTGACATGTCTCCAAAACATGACATCTTAGGCTGATCTCTACGTCCGTGTTCGTGTGATTCTCCTTCCTTATGGGCTGTTTTCTTGACGCGCGCAGGAAAATTCTACGTTCAAAACCGGTTATGAGCCCAAATCTCGACGCAGGACAAAAAGTCCTACGTTCATTTTCGATCCGACGAACGTAGGAATTTTTCACGCGCGTCGAAAAATACCGCTCGTAAGGAAGTGAGTCAACACAAACGCGAGCGTGGAACCGTCAAGACAGCTCGCATAATTGCGCATACCTTCTCAGTCATTACTTATTCCTATTAATGTAGGAATTTCAAACTAATCCTTGAACCAACGGAAGATACACTTTTAGCCTGTTCGCTTTGGTTCGCATAACTTCTGTGTTATGTTTTAGCGTAAGGAATAAAGAATTGATACACCAGTGTGTAGATGCTGGTACCATACATATTATGTGCTACTTTCCCCTTTTACTTTTAAGTAAAACCGTCACTGTTTTGTCACTCTGTGAGCTGTAAGTGTAGTTCTCAAGTCATGTGTTATCTACTTAGTAGTTAAATCAATATAACAGCAATCAACTTGTGCAAGCTTATTGGTTAAAGTTATGGTAACAGTTTTACATGCAACATTTGCACTACATCTTCTTTTTACTTCTTTATAAATCAAAAAAATCTTGCAGCGGCTGCTTTGTAATTTCAATTTTGCCGAACAAATCGACTCCTAATCATCCTCCCTCCATCCGATCTCTTTTTGCTTCCAAACAAGCAAACCAATCACACCACACACCACACCAACCTGCACCGTATGGTACACCCCACTGGTATTGATTGTACGAGGAATCCACTTACGGCAGGATCAGTACCAGCGTTGACGTAGAGGTGAGTGCAAGAGGAGTACTGAGTGCATTTCTGCGGGTATTCCGATGTTGACGATGTGCTACATATTGCTATGTCACGGATCTGAAAACTATGGACCACTGGAAGACCGAAGGCATTCATGATTGAGGCTTCTGGCAGCCTGGCTTGCAGCTTGTCTTCGTTGGAGAGTTGGAGAGCGCTTGGTTTTGTTGTTATTGTCCCTAGAGATTATTTGTCATCATGTGAATATTGTTTTCTCACAATGGTTGTCTTACTTCCAAGATAAATCAATACACAATGCCACCCAAATCTCCTCAGCGCGATCCCAACGCTCCCAAGCGTAACCAAAGTGCCTATTTGCTCTACCAAAACGCTATGCGCAATACCTTTAAGGAACAAAATCCAGGTAAACCACTAGTACTGGGGCTACTTTCAACTTTCGATAGCAAAACTAAGCTCACATGCATGTATTACTTATTCCAATCTGTGTTGCAGGCATGACTTTCGGTCAGCTCTCCAAATACACCTCCGCAATGTACGCTGAACTGATGCCCGAAGAAAAAGAAGTGTGGGTTCAAAAAGCTGAGGCCGATAAGCAACGATATCTCGGACAATTGACATATTACAAGCCTGCTCAGGGGTATGATGCTAAGGGTGATGCTATTGCGGGATTTGAGAAAACTAGAAGGGATAGAGGGATTGAGAAGGATCCAAATGCCCCCAAGCGGAATCAGAGTGCCTATCTTGTGAGTTTGCTGCGCATATGAAGAAACCCTTTTCTACGGTTCTATTGAAACTGTTCTTCTGATATCGTGTGTCAACTCTTTCCTTCAATTGAAATTTAGATGTTTCAAAATGCAATGCGTGATACATACAAAGCCGAATTCCCAGCCATGACATTCGGTCAACTTTCCAAACACACCTCTGAGCAATATAAAAAGCTTAGTGAAGAAGAATTGAAAGAGTGGAAAGATAAAGCAGCGGAGGACAAGGAACGATACGACAGAGAAATTGCTGCTTACACTCCCCCAGAGGGATATGATAGATACGGAATACTGATAGAATCCAAGACTTTGGGCACTCGCAAATATACCAAACAGGAATGGGATATCAATGCTCCCAAACGTGCTCGTGGATCATATGTACTATTTACTGGTGTGGCTAGACCGCAAATTATGAAAGAGTTTCCTGGTATAAAGTTTACTGATTTGGGACATATTATGGGAGAGAGGTGGAGGGCTTTGAGTCCCGACGAGAAAAAGAAGTTTGAGGATTTAGCTCTGGAAGACAAGAGAAGATTTGATGCTGAAATGGAGGAGTACGAAGCATCAAAGGCAGCTAAGCTGACTGCTATTTCTCCATCCAAGGCAGACTACGATTACACTCAGGCTGCTTCTCCCCAAGGCCAAATGTATGCAGGTCAACCAGGTGCAGAGCAATATGCTCAGTTTTATCATGATCAATATGGTGCAAATACAGACACGGCCGCAGCTTTTCAGCAACAATATGCTCAGCATTATTACTCTGAGCAGGGATATTCTCAGGAACAAGAACAAGGTTATGATTAGCAGCAGCAGATACCAAGGGTGAAGAAAGTAGAGCTGCTGAAGCAAATTTTGAGTTTCATTCTCCCCCCTTTTATACGTGTGTGTATTCATGTGAAGATAATTGTGTAAATTGTACTATTGTATAATCATTTCATTTCCAAGAGTGCATTCTGATAAGTTTATTTGCATTACACCATTCTGATTGTTCTGTAAACAAATGTTGCATTCAATTTACTCCTTCTCCACACGATCCTTCTTCGGAATCATCTTATTCAGACTAAACTTCTGAGGAGGCGGGGGTAAAATACCAAACTTTCCCAATATCCAAGCTACACGATCAGAAGGTTGAGCTCCAACCGATATCCAGTAGCGTATACGATCAGTTTTGAGACGAATTTCTTTAATGCCTGCACTAGTTGCTATGGGGTTGTATGTCCCAACCTTTTCAAATCGGAAAGAAATAATATTAGCAAAGTTCATTGATTGAAAATGTTTAAATTTCAGTCCGATCCCAAAACCTTTGAATGGATGGGACAACAACAACTTACAATTTCAATGAACTTCCCATCCCTCGGAGCTCTTGAATCTGCCGCCACCATTCTATAAAACGGAGAATGTGTTCGTCCAAATCGCTGAAGTCTTAGACGTACGACCATATTATTATCAAATAATATCAACGCTGTCTTGATATGTCTTGATGTATGAAAAGATAGGTTGTATTTGCTTGTGATTTCGAGTGTCAGAGGCTCTAGACTATCTATCACTGTCAAATCGACGTAATTGACGCAACAGTGGACGTGATTGACACGGTGATAGGCGGTCGTTGTATTATCTGTTGGTTTCGAGATGGCGGATGGCTCGGGCTCACGGTAGGCTACACGGTAGAGTTTGTGTTTGTGGCTTGATTATGTGTGGCGTGTGGCGGGTGGCGGCTGTTGGCGCTGTTGTGATTTGTGATGTGCTTGTGTTTGTGCAAGAGAAATAAATTTGATGTTGTGAAACAGAGGTCGCATCCACGAACTGGGTCACAGTCATTGATAGTTCCTCCGTTTAAGGTATGCTGAAGTCACGCTCGCTGTGAAGTCACTCTGTTTTTTGAGAGAGTCACTCTGTGTTTTTTGAGACTCTTCATCCACCATCATCACCATGGCGTCCGTCAGCTACGACTAGAGAGAGAGAGAGATAAACTGACTTACAAATCAACGTTCTGCTGTTAGTTTTCCAGTTTCCTGGTTGAGGGTGAATGCACACACGAAGCTACTAACACTCCTCACAGTGGAAAGCACACGAGAAAAAGACAAAGCAAAAAACACCATGTCATCAGCAGCCTCCAAGGCCTCCAGGGCAATGAACAGTTCCAAACGCAATCGTCCGTCCCTGGCCATGTCCAAATCCCAGAGGTCCGAAGCCGCAACCTCTGACACAACCACCTCTCACTCCACTCCCTTATTCATGGACGACGTATCCAGCCAGTACGCCAGTCTCAGCGAACGATTGGCACTCGAGAATGCAGCCACGTCCGCCAACAACACCACATCATCTTCCACTGCCAACACCGCCGCTACTACCACGGGTAAGAAACAAAAGGTGCGGTGGGCCGAAACAGCTGCACTGGCATCCACATTCGATTCGGCCAATGCCCAAGATACAAATCGCGCACGGAATTCTCCCTTGGAAACTATTGCAGACTTATTCTCGAGGAAGTACACAGCTCCGGTATTTTTAGTGGTGGCATGCTCCATATTTCTAATGGTACATTTATCAGGTGGGAATCATGAACTGTACGGAAACAAGGGCACAACGCCGAGCCATCATGGTGATGCAGCAGAAACGTCAGATCCGCTGGCTCTTACACCATCATCGGACGACACAAGTTCTTTTTCATCATTACAAAAGTCAAGATCCTACAACTTTGGCCAGGGGGATGGATTCTCATCACTGATATTTTCATTTGTACCCACCCCCTCACCCTCGAATGACGAAACACCCATTCCCACGGCCGAGGTTATTACCCATATAACTCCAATGGTACGTTCGTTTCCATCTTCCACTTCCGAACAGAAGAGCGGATTCGAACCGGGGTGGGTATTGGTACCCACGAGTAGTAATGGGAAAGGCGGGGATTATAATGGTGGTGATATCGATTTTAAGGAGGGATGGGGATATCCTCCCGGTGGTACGTTCTGAAAAAGTATTGTCGATGTCTGATGATTCACATAATCTCACATTAGGACTTGTGTTCTTACATGATATTAACTTTGTAATTACAGTGCCGACGCCCGATCCGGCGTTATTGAATGGAGTATATTACAACGGAGGATATTATAACGAAGCAGGCCAATTTCATGGAGGAATTAATGGGATTGGAATGAATGGACCTTTGAACGTCGAGCTTGCCCCTGATGTAAGTTCGTCATCATTCATTTCGCGTGGTATGAGATTTCGTATAGTTCACAATTTGATATATTTTATAATCTATCTCGAAAACAGAAATGGGGCATACCTCCAGGTCAGCCAACCCCCGATCCAGCGTTACTGTCACAAGTCAGCCCACAGACACAAAAATGGAATTTCCCAGATGGTTACCCAACTCCAGATCCCGCATTCATGCCAAAGGCACCAAGTACTACGGAACTCGGCAAAGGAAAGCCCGGAAGTGTAGCCGGGGGAACCTGGGGATATCCTCCTGGAGTTCCGACGCCAAATCCCGACTTGGCTGTGGAAGTTGCACCTCCATCGGGTGAGAATGTTACACCTGATGATGACGGCTCGCAAGAAGATCTGAGTTTGACTGATAAGGATGCTCCTGATTATTATGATGGCTCCCAAGTAGGACTTAGTTGGCAGTATCCACCTGGCGTTCCTACTCCCGACCCAGCATTGCTTGCTGGAGTTCCTGATACGATTACATGGGGATATCCGCCTGGAGGTCAGTTTTGTGTAAATTTGTCGACTAATTATTTGAGCCCGCTGACATGAAAATTGCTCACACTTAACCTTTATCTCGATTAGTCCCAACTCCTGATCCTGCCTTGTTGGAGGGAAACGCCGTCTCAATGGTCTGGGGTTATCCACCTGGAGGTAAGAGTTGCATGATTTGACAGTAAATGTGAGGTATTTGCATTCAAACTTAAATATTTCTTTTGTGCATCATGTCATCAAAGTTCCTACTCCAGATCCTGGATTGTTGCTTGGAGAAACAATCTCCCCAACCCTTCGTCAAGTGGAAACCGGAGACTCTGATCCTGATATTACGTTCAAGATGCCTGATATATTACCTCCTGCTCCACCTCCACCACCTGATACTCTTCCTCCCATTGGACCTAAGGATAGCAATGGCAATGTAATTGAAGTTGCGTCGCCCATTCCTGCTCCTAAGATTCCAATTACAGTCAAGAATCCAGGTTTCCCGCCACCGCCGACACCTGAAGTGAATACACAGCCATATTCAGGCGGGTGGTTTCGACCACTGGATAGCAGCCCCCGACCTCCAAGACCCGGGCCGAGACCCGATAGACCAGGCAGGGCTCCAACCTTTCTTGGACTTGGACAACAACAACAAGGTGGGTATATTATGGGAGGCTGTGGTGGATGCTGCGGCGGATGCTGTGGTTGCGGCGGCATGATGATGGGTGGTATGGGAGCAGGTCAAGCTGTGGATGGTTCTTCATTTGTGGTCCCACAGTTTACGGCAGGGACCGACGTCAGGTTTAATCTTCCGGGAGGTATCAGCGTGTCGGGCGTTGCTGAGCCTGCATGTCCTTGGGAATGTGTGATTGACGAAACTGTGCCCACAAAAGGTCGATCAAACGAAGACGACGCAATCTATGAGATATTCTACACAAATCCATTGAATTGTTGTGGCACTATCGTTGAGATTGGGGCTGGAAATGGAGAAGATAACAGTCCGTCCTACTTCTTTGAGCATGGGATGAATTGGACAGCAATTCTCACAGAGGCAGACCCAATAAGCTTTGATATAATGACCAAGAAACGTACTGGGGACAAGGCAGCAGTATTGAATGGAGCTTTCTGTCAAGAAGGCCCACACATCTATTTTGATGAAGATTCGAGATTATTTCAAACTGTCACTCCCGATCAATATTCGTCAGAAGCCATGAGCTCTTCATTTGCAGTCAACGAGACGACAACAAAGATAGAATGCATACGATTAGATTCTGACATTTTGACAGGTCTAGATCACGTTAATGTCATGATAATACGAGTCAAAGGTGATCCATGGTCTGTTGTTCGAACAATGGACTGGGATGTGAAAGTAGATATATGGGTTATATTGATGGAAGAAAAGCCAGGGATGCTTCATGATACGCTGCGAGCAGCTCTGAAACTGCATGATTATGTACCTGCGGCTTGGGAAATTAAGCTGTGGTGCGAGTCACCAATGAATTGTATGCAGAATGAAGTTTGGCTGCGGAAATCCTTTAGCGCCCTTCCAAATCCTTTATTGGGTGAAAGTCCCGGATTAAGAGGTTCCTTGATTGGATAATGTAAAAATTGAAATTATTGACAATAGGATGGAGTGTAATCAGATATGTAGTATTATATAATATTTGCATTTTAAAGTTGCATGGCAAACAACTCTAACATAATACTTGCGCTGTTCCTAATAGTCCATCTGTACAAAAAGGGGTGTTGAATTTTGTATTTTCATAGAGAAGTAAGTAGATGTTTCGAAGACAGAAGAGATTCACTCTGTTGTATGAACAGAGTGTTGAACCTATGTACCTACCTACTACTAGCGAGCTATTTAAATGCATTTTCGGCAATTTTTCCATGCTGTGGCACAATGTGGCATAGTAAAACGTTATGGGGCAGAGAGAGGGAAAAGAAGAAAAAGGAGAAAAGAAAGGAAAAAGAGAGAGGGAAGAAAAGGAAGGGAAAATCATTTCCCTCACCCTGTCTTCACCTCTTACACACATCTACTGACACCAAGAGTATCTAGAGACCTGCACGATGATATTTTTCCTGTATGATATGGTAAGCAAACGGTGAGCAGCAATTGGCTAGTAGGTACTGAATTCAAAGAGTAGGAATAAATCTAGGATTTGAGTACTAGGACTAGGAGCATGCTCACGATGCACCCCTTGTGTTTGATGAATCAGTAAGAAACAAATCTCGAAAATTACGTAGTGAAAGGTTTTATTATATATTGTAATAATATTAAAGTGTTAATATTCAATAATATGCAATCACTACATAACCCAGGTAATTCACAGATGTGCAGAAGTAATCTCAATCTGAATTTGTATTCATTCCAGCATACTTAGTAAGGGTTTAAGCACCGCAGTTTTGTTTAGTCATTAGTTGTTGCATTTGACTATATGATAAAGGCATAATCACGAAACTCCCGATTGATTGTTGTGTTGCTGCTATCACGCATTATGTTGCCAGTTAATCATCTCTTTTGCTAAGACAAGAACTCTATTCTTCATTCAATATGGTACTGCTGCTGCTGCTGCTTGCAATTCATTTGATGGAAGTATGAGCAAGAATTCATACGTCAGATTCAACCAAATTTCCGTAAATAAATCAAATCTGAAACTTACTATAACCATTTTGTTGCTCATCAGCAGGGACTCGGCAGCAGTGGATCTTGTGCTTGATGCGGTGGCCAGTGGCGGGTGGTCGTGTTACATGTACTGTCGATACTATTTCTACACATGATTTTCACGACACAATGAGCAGCTGTAGCCAGTGTTTTGCCATTATATCAATATTATATTTATATCCTTCATTGAATGCGTATCAGGAGGTGTATATCGTTGTATTGGCAGACACGCTGTTGCAATTAAATGAAGATCAATTGAAGATACAAACCACCTTTTAGAGATCAAGCCACGTGCTTGATCGTTGCGTGGTGGGTAGATGATATTATGGCATGATAGCTGGCTGGTTCCGTTTTGCCTGAGAACAAAAAGGTGTATGGCAGTAGGTAGTAGGTAGTAGGTAGGTGATAGGGAGGTATGGTGTTAGCCAATCAAAAACAGGGTAGGGCGGGGCACACTAGCAGAAAGTTAAGCAGAACAAGTTCTGTAGGCTCGCGGAGTGAAGTTTTAGAGAAGGAGCACAAAGGGCAGACCCTTTGCGTCAATGGAACAATAAACTCTAGAGTCATGGCAGGGCCGTTGAAAACCTTCTATTTCATTGAGACACAGAACAATAAACTCCACTTCTGCTTGATTAAGTTTTTCCGATCGACCACTAGGAGAGGAAGGAAACCTCCCTAAGTTTTTCCGAGTTGATTGAGTGATGTCTCCATTTGACCAGGGATCAACATGAGAAAGCCAATGGAAGATTTGGAGAGGTCAATGGAGGTCTGCCAAGGCTTCCTCAACAGCTCAATCACAAGAATCAAGCGATTTCAAGTGGTCGATTGAGACAAACTGAGAGCGTTCCTATTGTGGCCAGAGATCCCAGTCCGACAATCCCACCTGGGATCCCAAGGAGATAGAGCTAGGGTATCTTTTTGAGGGGATGGTCTCCTATTGATGTCATCAAAGTTGCCAGAAATCCCACGTCCCGTCCCAGTAAAAGAATTTTGAATAACGGAAAGGATACTTTAAAGAAAAATATTATTTAATGTATTGAAAAGATTATTACTTGGGCCTGATTTTTGAATTCTCAGAGTGTGACTCGCGCGTCAAAAAATGTCTCTCAAATTGAGCCAAAACTTTGTCCGGGGATCCCAGGGCAATCCCAGGCAGAGTTGAAGCTGCAGATCTCCCTGGTATCTGGGATCCCAGGACGAAGTTTTGGCGCAATGGCTTAAATAGTATTTTTCTGGGATGCTTGGTGGGATTGTCGGGCTGGGATCTCTGGCCACAATAGAAACGCTCTGACGTCAAGTTTTTCACCACCTCTTCGTGAATCTCAAGAGGAGTTTTTTCTCGATCACAGACCTGAGAATTTTCAGAAAAAACTTTTGAAATCGAAGGTTTTTCGTGAGCGTGTTATATCCAGTGTTTATTGTTCGATGTTCGTTTCCTTCCTTGATGACTTGCATCCAATATTTTGTCGTCTGGGGTCTTTTTTTTTGTAAATAATTTTTGGTTTCATAATCTTTATTTGAATTTTAGTTTTAGTTTTAAAGTGTTGGTGTAGTGATATTGAATCTTGCACTGGAATTATAGTAGTCTAGCCTAGATACCCGATTGGCATCTGCTTCCTGAGATATTGAGAGCACATGCATTTGGCCTTTAGCGAATAGTCATTTTACAGTTGCCACTTTGGCAACGCTAAATAAGATGTCACTTTTTTGTCAGCAGATTACAATTGCTCAGAGCGCATGCGCAAAGGTTTCTGTTTGCCAGAAAAATCTTTCGGAGGGGTGTTGGCATTCTAACTAGTGATATCAACTTTCTTATCTCCTGAGCTTTCGATTTGGAATAGACGCAGTAGGATGTATTAAGCACGAGAGCCTACCTACATCTCGGCGTAGCGCTCTGGATCTAGATGACACACAGCACGCAGGCCAGACCACCTCTTCTCAGCCACACATCTTCTGGCAGGGAATCTTCTGATTCCTTCCCCGCATCAAGTCGGAAGTTGAAGAACCCTGTTCCTCCCTCCTCGCCAAGCAGGGCCCTCGCTTGGTCTAATTGTTCCTTTTCATTTCATCACCTCGTGATTTGATATCACCAACACCTTCCCTTTGCCTCCACTTGGTGTGACCAAGGCGCCAAATGGTTATTTTATTTGCACTGGTGCAGAGGAATACAAAGAAGTTTGGGGGTAGAATTATGTAGCCTATTTAGTTACCCACTCACAATTCTAATTCTAAGTATTGTAGAGAGACCATCTAAACATAGATACCTCCGCCATCTGTCTTCTTCAAAAAGCCATCTGTCATCGTACACACATAGTGCCGCGGACGGGACGGGGGGCGGAGGAGTGGAGGAGCCATCACTGATCACATCAACACACACATTCCCAACCCAACTGAACCAAGTCAACGGTAGAGTTTTGGTAGTCTCGTCTACAAAGCAGTATTACGATAGCGGGTAAGAATCAGTATCGGTTCTGTAGTTCTCATTTGAAGAGAACCCATCACCCGTCACCCTCATATAAGGCAGCAAATCAGGGCACAAGAACGTATCATCCTGCACGATGACAGATTCTTACTATCACATTGACATACGCTTCGCCGTCTTCATCATCTGGGCACTTCTATTTGTAGTATTCATCGTGATCCCACTAAGCTTTCTATACATAGATGTCCTCGTGCGGGGGGTATGTCTATCTCTGGGATGCACTTGCTTCGGTTGCTGCCGCAGCATAGAAGAAGAAGAAAATTCATCGGATGACATCCAGAGGGGTAGGCATTACCTATTTTTGTCGAGTACAAAGAAAATGGAGTTGAAGCGGTTGAGGATCCAGATGATAAAGATGTGTTTGCAGAAGTACTCTGTTTGGATTATCATGGGAAAAGATACATTGCTGATCAAAGAAGGCACGGGATCAGCTGATGAGATGGATGAACAACATTGTTGTACATCAGATGTTGAAAATGCAGTAGACCTAGTACAAACTCAGGATTCAGAACTTAACAGTAGCCTTGAAGATGACGAGGAAAATGCAAAATTCACGCATATTTCAATACCACATCCTGGGTACGATATCAAGGGTTTCCACTACACTTCACTGTTATCTACAAAAAAGAAGATGGACCAATCTACCAAGACGAAAAAGAATTGTGGATGTATGAGTAGTCTATGGAGTAAGAAACAGAAGGACACAGTTCTAGAACAGCCGCAGTCAAAAGAGGTGATTCAACTGACTGAAAGACGTACAGCATCCAAATGTTGTGCCATATGCCTTGCTTCTTATGAGCCCTACGAAAAAATATCATGGAGCAGCAATGAGGGATGCACACATGTCTTTCATACCGAATGTATCGTAACATGGCTGTCCGCGCTGGGCGATAAATGGTCAGCAAACCAACGATTTACAGAAAATTTGGAACCTGACGAGTTATTAAGGTACTCGTTAGAATGTCCATGTTGTAGACAAGATTTCGTTTCTAATGCAGTCATTAATGCATATTGTGATCATGCTCCTTGGTCTGTGGATCATCCTGTGATGCCTGTGTCATCTGTGTCAGAGCATAGTGTGTAAGAGTTCAAAAGAGTTCAAAATAGCAGTTGTTCAAGCGAGAGTCATCAGTAGGCATTACATATTAGAAGGCGAACGACGAATGAAGCGTCTTTACTTGATATCTATTATTTTTTCGCCTCCTAATATCAAATAATATCAGCAGTTTAGTTAATTAGGTACCTACCGTAAAACGCGGATCATAAGATTCACGTTGCATAAGATTCGGCTTATGTAATATTTTTTTTGTTAGCGAAATTAACTAGTAGACATGTTGACTTATCTACCCAAAAGTATGGTATTGACACTGGCGCGTGACGCCCGTCATGCTTTTTGTGTGTTGTGATCGGTTGTTGTGGTTCAAAGCGATGTGGCAGCGTTCAGCAACAACGAGGAGTTATGGGGAGAAATGTATATAGGCATGAAGGTGATGATAATGGGAAAGTGAGCGTTTATAATTTACAGCACTGAAGGTTTATTATAACCCTTATTTTTACGATTTTGACATTTCGGTAATCTTATGATCCGCGTTTTACGGTACCACAGACCACAGATCATAATCCTCTTCCTCCTGAGCTAATTTCATACCACTCAACCATCTCCACACCATTCCACCGCCATGCCACAAAACCAATCTCACCGCCTCTTCCAACAACGCAAGGAACGTATCCTCTCCAAACGCGATAAATCCTCAGCTGGTCGCATTGATGCACGTGCAGTTAGCATCTGCGCAGCCATCAACAACCGTAATGAATACTACACAACAAGTAGTTGCAGGTAAGCACAAAAGCAATGTTGATTTCGAATGCTACAAAGTACCTAGTTGTGAGTGGTACCATGTTGGTACAAAGTGGTATAAAAATAATTGGTCAAACTAATTTCAGTCTGTTCGCGCAGTGGTCGTTGTTTTTTATATGTAGGCGATGGGATCAAGAGTTGGCATAATGCTGCCACCAACGCTGCTTCTGCTGTGACCGTAGAATCAAACAAGATGGGCTTCTTTAAACGATTTCGAGTGTCACATGGAAAGATTACCACCCCATCTCGGTACTTCAATCTGCAAACGTTGCAGACAGATGCCACAGGTGGTGGGGTAAGTCACACGTTACTTAGTATTGTATCAATGGTATTTTACTATCTAATCAAGTGTATAAACGGCATATTCATATATCATTCAAATGTTCCGCTAATTATATCATGAATGATGGTAATAATAGGACCCCATACCGAGCGTGGGACAGTTTGAGAACTTCGGCAATAATGCTACATTTGCTGCCAAGATTGATTCGCAAACAGAGAGTGATGATATGAGAGGTTCTAGCAAAATTGAGACACCAATTTGGTTGAGGTATGAACCTTTCATTTTACATGTCATGTGTCGTAGTCTAAAAGCAGCATCAGTATTGATGGCTTTAGCACGTCCTTCTTTCAAGAATGTTGGACTGACTTCATGGAGTTCAAACCGTAGCAGTGATGGAAATGAAGACGATGTCGCTGATGATGCAAATGTTACAAATCCCATTGATAATGACATGAACAAACAATGTAAAGGAGGGCCATCCAAATATCTTGTCGCCATCTGGGGAGATGAGGGATTAGACATGCCTTTGTCTTTACCTTCTTCTCCTCGACGTGGTTTATTCTACAACCCAGACGATGAAAATGATGTCAATGCTGAGTGGTTGGCTCAACTAGTTAATGAACGGCACGCTCGGAATTGGAGCAAGATTGAGAGGTTTGTGGAGGCGATGAAGGATTTAAATGAGAATGAAGAGGTAGACATAGATGTCTCTGGAATGAACCTTGAAGAGCAAGGCAACTTAGACTACGAACATAGTGGTAGTAATGAGAAGACTTCAAGACTTGCTTCAGGACTGCCAATTCCTAGGTCTTATGATGTCATTGGAGATGTTGCTGTGTTGAACTCTTTACCAGAAGGAGACGAAGGCACAATGAAAGAGGTTGGAGAGTGGATATTGAAACGCAACAAGGCAATTAAGGTGTGTAATATATGATCATTCATTGTTTCTTTTCATCGCGTTATTTCCATCGCTGACACCCCGGATAATAAGATATGCGTCGCACGCAAGAATTCACTTTCGACAACTGACCGATCTCCTGGCGAATTCGGATTCATCCAACTCGCTGGACCACCACGATATCCAATCATTACAAGTCACTATGAGTACGGTGTGAAGTGCGTCGTAGATCTAAACCACACATTCTTTTCGCCACGAATGGCACCAGAACGTTTGCGGCTTTCACAGCTAGTAGCACGCGGCAACCGAGGTGAGATCAGTTTAGGTGCGGTAATACAGGCATTTGCTTCATATGCTCACATCTTAGATTGAACAGTCCTTGTAGTATTTGCTGGAGTTGGTATGGAAGCACTGTTAATCGCAGCTAGGACAGAGGCAAGTGAGGTAGTGGCCATAGAGAAAAATTCAGTAGCAGCTGAATGCCTCAGACGTGCTAAGCGAATGTTGGAGCGAAATAAGACTGCAATTTGCCCCGGAGCTGGAAAGGTAAGGATTATTCCTGAAAGGAGCCGTGCCAGTATTACTAGAAACACAAAACTGCACGCCTGACAAAACACCGTATGATTTCCAAATTTATTTAGGGAGCATCAGAAAGGCTGCTCGTAATGGAGGGTGATGCTTTGGACATACTGCCGACTTTAGAAGATGGGTACTATGACCGCATTATAGCACCGAGGCCCAAGGAAGGGGCATTAGATGGAGATTTGGGTACTGGTGACGCAGGAGTTCCATTCTTGGTGTTAATGCTACCGCTGCTAAAATCCAAAGGTGAAATACACTGGTACGACTTCTGCGCGGATCATGAGCTACCTAGATGTAATCGTACGAGGAAGACAATAGAGCAGACATGTCAATCTCTGGGTTTGGAGGTGGAAATAGTTCATGTTGCAAAAGCTGGGAGTGTAGCCAAAAGGCAATGGAGGGTTTGTGTTGACTTTAGAATAACACGGCAATGAGAGCAGATGGAGATAAGTTTAAATATCATTTCGCCATATTCTTAAAGCAAAAGCATGCACGTCTGATCCAGATCTAGTTTGAAGGATTCGATTACATATTCAACCCACTAAATACCCTCTAGGCTAGGGTTACCCTAACAATTACATATTCAACCCATTAAATACCCTAGGCTCATTACCCTCATCCTCAATTATCTCCAATACCTTGTTAGAAGCTTTCCCATCTGTCAAACTAGCCACACATACATCCGCAACTAAATCACGTGAGATTTCACCAGCATTTAATGTATCCTCTCCACTAATCTTCAATGAACCACTGGGAGGCTTGGCTTTCAAACCACCAGGTCTGACGATTGTGTAATCAATACCACTTGCACGCAGGTAATTCTCGGCAACCAATTTTTCGTCAAGTACATTTCCGAAAGCGTTTGTGATTTGGAAGCCTGGAGATTTCTCTTGGCCCCATGCCCTTCCATTCGTTAAGATGGAGGAGACAAGGACAATCTTTTTAATTCCGGCAGATTTGGCTGCATCGATTAGTTTACAGGTACCAATGTTGCTTTTTTATTCGAAAGAGAAGAATTTAGGAAGTTGTTGTTTAGAGAATGTAAATGAAAATTTTTTCATGTTCATAAGTAGTATCACAAACTTGAACTCACTCAACCTCATGTGCTGCTTGCGCCATTTTCAGTGGATTAGACGGCACGAACCCCACAGCAATTACAAGAGAGTTTGCTCCCGATAGAGCCGCAGTCAGTGATTCGGTTGAATCAGAGACTGTCAATCAATAAAGTGCACACGAATACATTAGACGTGATTCATTAGTTGAAGATGTTGTGCTGTGAACAGTAACACTGAAAACTAACCATCAAGTCTTCTCAACTCCACTCCCTTACCAACATCTACCCCTTCCACTTTTTGCACCATTGCCCCCCTCAATACCGTACTACTTTCACCCAATGCCTTCGTTGCCTTTTCCACATTTCGCACACCAGCTACGACAGTGCTTCCCGATTGAGCTAAACGTTCAAGGATACGTCGCCCCGTTTGTCCAGTGGATCCAGCAACTACCACTACGTTGTCAGTGGCAGCTTGGGAGGTGAGAGGTAGACCTAAGATGGTTGCAGTTAGTCCTGCATTTGTCAGGAGGGTCCTTCGCGAAGTTGATGAGAAGATGGCCGAGTTGTCGTCGTTGACGTTCGATGCTTGGAGAGATGAAGTTTGGACAATGCCGTTGATGGATCGAGTATGGGAGGAGGTTAGAGACGGTGAAAAGGCGGATGCAAGGCCTGTTGTTGAGAGGAGGAAGGTTATTACGGCTGAAAGTTGTACCATGGTGCAATTGTGATTGTGATCTCGACGATTGATGACTCGATCGATGACGGGCGGTGTGTTGATGATGTTGTTGAGTTGACGAGAAATCTTCCAAAGTTCAATTTTCAATCTCTCAACTTCAAAGGACCCCGAGGAGATCTACCTTTAATTCACTATTGATACATTTTATAAATTAAAGGTAAATGTAATTGGCGCAACCAAAAACGGCCCGTGATTTGCCCCCAGCCCCCCAATGACCAACGTCCAACCTCGTCCAACATACAAGAGCAAAGCAAAAGCCGATCACTCGATCACACACTGTGCGCTAATTGTTACGACAATACACAACCCCTAATCGCTGCTGGCCATAAATAATATCAGTAAACCGAAACTCGGTCAGTTATATATTTGCCGGTCTATTAAAAAGGAACTACAGATAGCTTTGGTAGAGGAGGTGAGACTTTTGGTGTATGTATTTCCTGAAACTGTGACAAATCGTACAAAGAGATGTTTCAATAACTCATGCATTGTTTATATGCGTACAATTCAATCATTAATTCCAAACCAGTTTAATGAACTTCTAGTGTCGTCTGAGGTTCTTGATAAATCATTTTAAATAGAGGAATCCAGGTGAGTGACGTTCATGATATATTAAGAGGCAGTATCCACCATCTCAACTGACAACTTTGATTTGCCCAATAATCTCTAACCAACCTGCATTTTATAGCTACACTACAAAAAATGAGCACATCGAATAACACTGCTCCTCCCCAAGCAGCTCCACCATCAGCAGCACCTTCAACCAGTGCAGGCCCCCAACAGCAGCAACAGCAACAACAACAACAGCAGCAGGCCTCACAGACGAATAATGGTCAGCAACAACAGCAGTCAACCTATCAGCATAAAAAACCGCCACAAGCCAAAAAACCACCGAATATCTATCCTTATGGTATGCCTCATATATTGCATCAGGGTAAGTTTCATTATTCTGTGCACTGCTGCTAAAATTGAGTACCTAGGGAGTCAGCAGTTCAGTGCAGTTCGCCAGATGAGGCTTTTTGGACGTGATTTGTTCAGAGGGAGGGTTACACGTCACTCAATCAGATACTCTCTGTAAACAGGCAATGATTGACGTGTCGTCTCCAACTTATCGAACAAGTTTCGAATAGAGCGAGAAAGATTTGTGTGAAGGCAGTACAGACTGCACCATTCATTATTGCCCATAGAGGATGGAATGTCTTTCTTCTATGTTGTGACTTTATCATAGCTTTGTTCAGTTTTTCTTTTCACCAGTGCAACTCAATACACAACAAACTCTCACTTCTACTTCCCCAGGCCATCACAACATGCATCATCAATTCCCACCCGGCTACCACATGCCATACTACCCCCATCACCCCCAAGCAGGCTTGACCTATCCGCACCCTCCCCGTCATATGAATTATCCCCAGGGATATCATCCTCATGCTAGACCTTATGGGCATTATCCACCACAACATAATGTAAAGAAGAATGAAAATAAGGAGAAAGATGCAACTTCTACATCTACTTCTGCTTCTTCAACTACTGGCAATGAAAAGTCCTCAGAGGAGGAAAGGGTCGTGCCAGAACAAGCTTCAGGAACTACTCTTGTGTTCAAAACTCCTACCAAGACTAACACACTGCCAAAGCCGCCGATGAAGGCACCAACCAAACCATCGAGCGAAAAAGAGAGTGTAGTAGATGCTGCAGCTAAGGCCAAGGCAGAGAAGGATAAAGCCAAGTCTAAGGAAAATATGCAACCAAAAGATGCTCAAGTCGTTCAGAATAATACAAAAGAACCAGTTGCTAGCAGTAAGGGAGCGAATAATAATCAACAGAATAAGCACATGCAGATGCCTCCTCCGTATTACTATCATCCAGGTCACATGCCTCCTCCTCATTACATGATGCATCCCTATCCTCCACCTTATGCCATGCCGAATGTTGTCAAACGACCAAAGAAAAAAGCTGCAGCTGCTGCTCCTCCCGCACCGGCTACACACCAAACGGCATCAGGTAAGGATAATGAAACGACAAGCAATGATAATGCCAGTAGAGCCCCAGCGATTGATAAAGCGAAAACTGATACACTGAGTATTACTACTCGAGCAGCGTCGGTGAATGTTAAACAAACGATGACTGCTGATAAGACGTATCAACCTGGCTCTGGGAGAAAGAACAGTAATACCAAATGGCGTAAAGAAGAGGTGAGTTACTTACGGACATAACAGTTCTGTAACATAATTCTAATATGTCGGAATTTCTTGTACTAGGATGACATTCTTCGCCGAGCAGTAGACCAGCATGGAGCCAAGCACTGGAAAACCATTGCCAGATTTCTGCCCGGCAAAACTGAAACTCAATGTCTTCATCGCTGGCAGAAAGTTCTCAAGCCATCTCTAGTCAAAGGAACATGGTCTGCCGCTGAAGATCGAGCACTTGAAGAGCACGTTCGCCTCCATGGAACTACTAAATGGTCCAAGATTGCGCAGGCTTTAAATGGCAGAATAGGTAAGCAGTGTCGCGAGCGGTGGCATAATCATCTAGATCCGAATATTAGTAAGAAGGCTTGGAGCGAGGAAGAAGACAGGACGATTCTAGAGTTTCATTCTACAGTTGGGAATCGTTGGTCAGAGATGGCAAAATTATTGCCTGGTCGGTAAGTTTGAGATTTGTCTCTCTCTCACGGATCTAATTGCTCTCCTCACTTCGCATGTTGTCATCAGTACTGATAATGCCATTAAGAATCACTTCAACTCGTCTATGAAGAAGAAGATTGAAAGATATCTTGGTAATGGCTATGACAACAGTATACGTTACACAGAAGATGGTAGATTCGATTTCAATGGAGACATAAACGGAGTGCTTCGTGCTGTCCGAGAAAGCGAAGGTAGAAAGTCGACTTCTGGAAAGAAGAGCTCACGAACTCCTGCCAAGACATACCTCACCAATGGTGCTCACACGAGCAGGAATAGTGCTTCGCGGATTCTGTTTGATGCTAAGACTCCTCGCCAAGCATTGGATCAGTTGGGGTCTATGGATTATTTCGAAGAGAATATCTTTGAATCGCCCGGCCCAATGGCAGATAGGAAGAGTAATGTCCACCCCAAGCAGAATGCAACGATGGAGTACACAGTCACCACCAAACCTACATCTATTTTGCGAACTCCTCAAATCAAAGCACCGTCAAGATCACCCACGTTCACTAACAATTCATTAATCAAGACTCCTGCTGATTACATGAAAGGTTTTACACCTTTACCACCAAATGCCAGGGCCGCCTTTGCGGAATCAGAAATGTTGGCATATGGATTGTTTTCCCCCAATGGTCCCCTTGGTAATGATTTTGTCATGGAAGAGTCAAAAACTCCAAATGCTAGTGACAACCCCCGTGTTTGCATTGCCAATGTTCGTTTTGGAGACACTCCTGCAAATCTTGATGATAAACTGAGGAATGTTGCGATTTCACCAATCAAGAGCGCTGATGAGATTTATCAAAAACGGAAACGCCAGGCCATTTTCTTAGATTCATGCAAAAAGAGAAAGAATGGAGAAGATGAATTTGCCTTCGGCCTAGTCACTCCGTCTTTATCAGTGTCATCAAGAACTACTGTTGCAACACTGCCGCTCACAGTTTGCTCTTCGGCATCATCCGCAAGGAGCAATCTCACGATGAAAGAACTGGGTAAGGTCCGATTGCTGCAAATCAATAGCTCCGGATCAAATTTCAATCTGGGCACGACTAAGACTCCTTCAAATGGTAGTTGCATGAAGCCAATGAACATCACACAAGAGACCCAGGAGGAGTCTCCAATTTTTTCACCAGACGATGGCAACCCATCCACAAAGAATCCAGATACAACATTTACACCTGCTGAGAAATTTTGGTCTGGACTCGGTGGACTGGATAACTTTACTCCCTTTCGAGAGAATAATGCAGATTGTGTGGGTGAGAGTAGTTTAATGTCTCCATCTTCAAATAGTGAGTTGTGCATCTAGTTCTATGATATGATTGTCATATGGAATCGTTTTCATCTCAACTCCAATCATTGCAAAGGCAAATTCTTTCAGAAACTAATAGACGATGACAAATGATCTTACCTGGCCAAGTTTCTTGTGATCATTCAACGGATATAGATGAATTGCAGTGCTTGTGTTGAGACCCAATCCAACTCGATGTTTATACGTTTGCAATCGTATTATTACTTCTAATGTGTTGATTTCTATTGCGACTATTTTGATCCATTTGATTAATCGTCCCATGACATCAAAGATGAAATAACTTTCATAGGGACTTGTAGGGACTACAATATTATTAGAAAGTAAGATAACTTTTGTCTTCGATACCATACTAGCAAAGTACGGTATGGTACCAGTCAAAAACTATATTTTGAACCTCTATGTTGCCAGCAGTTCGCCCTATCTCGTGAGATGGGATTGCTTCTCTCGCGAGGTAGATTCTTGCGATTTCATCACATTTCCCAGAATTACCACACATGAGAACATCCCTAAGTTCCGGGGATTGGCAAGAAGGAAAAGATCTCATCACTCTCGCAACCACTCACGTCCATCCACTGTCACCACCGGCGTTATTACCATACCATTGAAATCGCGATCACCTCGCCTCGCCTCTGCCTCCGCATCACGCCACACGCATGCTTCTACGCCAATTCTAGTTTCAGTACCACCTGAACTAACACGTTTGTGAGTGATTTTTTACTTCAAAATCTGATATGCATTGCTTGTAGGGTTTGGGGTCTTCTCTATCTCGCTCTCGAAGGTGCAATCACTCTATATGAACCACGACTCTTGTCGTATTCGCTGCTTTTGTGCGGCAATGTCAATTGTTTTGTTCTTACGATAACATTGCTTTTCCTCGACACTCATCGTAAATTGTCACCATTAGTAATACCATGCCAAGATGATCAATACAGTTGGTAAGAGCAATATCATATTTGTTGTCAAACTCACAATTTTTAATATGTAACAGTCTTTCTCGGTACAACAATTTGCAACAGTACACTTATTCGTCACAACGATATTCAAGTATGATCTAACCAAGATAATTAATACCAACACAGTCGGTAAGAGCAATATTTAAGATGTGATCATTGTTTTGGTTGCAACCATAAATTCAACTCACTATTTATAATTTTCCATACACAACTGATATTCACAACACAACAATATGCAACTATTATCGACATCACAACAATATGCAACTGTTTTCACAACACAACAATTTGTAAGGTACTTATTCGACCACAACAATATCCAAGTTTGTACTAAGCCTTTCAGGCACACTATTTGCATATGGTTTTTATTGCAATTTAGAGCCGTGTGATACAAACTCGTGTTCTCTCTCTGTGTTACACAACGGTCAATATTTATTATCCATGAACAATACACTCTTCTCTATTTTGATTTGGACTGATAAGTTTCACAATACTTGAGGTTTCGTATACAATATGCAATGGAATGGAGTCGAGCATCATTACAATTACTAATGTTGTCACTGTGTTTCTAGTTGGAAACTGTTTGTATTTGTATTGTGTGAGATAGACAGTGGTAATGCTGATGGTGTTTTGGCCGCGGCGTTTGTCCAAGCATTACTTTATAGTTATTAGTTATTACAAGCCAGTTGAATGATAAGAAATAACAGGGTAGTAACAGCAAACATGTCATTGATTTTGTGCATTCCTTTCCTTCCCCTCCGCCCTCCGCTCTCCTTTCTCCCTTTTCCTCTCCTCTCTCCTCTCTCCCCTTTCTCGCGAGATAGGGCCTGCATGCGGCGCGAGTTAGGAAAAATTTTGGCGTGTCTGTTCGCTGCGCCAGCAGCCTCTGTAGTCAGCGGAGTGCCTCATATCTTCCTAGTTGTTGGAGCATTGACTTCGAATGCAGTAACCCCAATGACAAACGAGAAGCAAAGTCCCGCTTCGTCTCCCGAATTAGGTGATGTTATAGATTCTCTGTGTAGGGGGGAGAATACCATAAATAGACGTGATGTAAACTCAACAACAAACTTGTATCGTGCATTGGGGAGTACAGGCTCGGTGCAACGGGAAGAACCCTCTACTACGGAAGGTATAGTTTATTCGATGACAGTTTGGTTAACCGCCAATGGTGTTATTGTGCACGCTACTGGCAATAGATGATAGTGGTACAAGGATACTAATTATTAATTATGCTAATAAATACCGCATCTTCTGTAAGTCGCTCTCGATACATTGGAGATAAGTAAATGTCTATCCACACTGAGTTGAAAGAGAGTTTATTTTGACTGTGCTTTAGGTAACTTAAAATTACACTCTAGTTTTCTGCCGATATCAACATGAGAAGTGTTCCCCCGTTACATGTTAAGGTATATTGTACGCAGTTATATTCTAGACTTTGCGCTTTCTCTTTGATCACTTTTCATTTCATCCTGGGAAGCCTTATGAGCACGAAGTATAATCTCAAAGTCAGTTTTTGTTACTCTACCCAACATGAAACCCTCCTTGACTTTTTGCAAAGAATCATCGTGACCGCACTTTGCTGAAATCATTAGATGTTTCATTGCACGGTCAAAGTTCCCATCATTTCCTTCTGCACAGCCAAGATTATATCTGGCAAACTCATTCCCCATCATAGCTGCAATTTGCCAGTGATGTACCGCTTTGTTCGCATCTCTATTCATTCCCTTCCCAAACTGATATGAAATTCCGAGGTTGAGGTGTGCCTCAGCAGACCCAAGCTCACTAGCCCTTTGGAACAATTCAGCTGCTTTTGAATGATCAATTGGTAATCCATTCTCACCCAACTTATAATGGACTCCTAAATTGGCCATTGCATTGGCATCGTTGAATTTATCGATCCTCTCGAATGATCGTTTAATCTGTTCTTCAATATCCCGAGGTGTTGGCGTGTTGCAGTAGGGGCACACAGCTCGGGTCAAATTATAAACACAGCCAACACAGATGAATTTGCCACAGCACGACATATAAGTGCATTCATGCGCAAATGGCATTCGTAGCATGCAAATCGGACAGTCTTCTCTGGCCGGAGGATCGGCAAATAATTTCAG
>JALLPH010000258.1:0-23938 GCA_036939855.1 Cyclotella choctawhatcheeana
GAAACGACACGATTTAGAGCACCTCAATTATTGGAGAGTTCAGAGTCTTCCAACAAAAGTGCCCCGAGGTACTCACATTCATGTCAATTGACGAAAAGAAATTCACTCACCGCGTTCACGATATCACCAAGTTCGACGAAGATAGCTCCTCCTTTTTGCTTGGTAAGGCCTCTCTCAACGAAATCATTGACGCTGAAGGTTCGGTTGAAGCTATCAAGGATTTCAAGTATGAGCTAACCAAGAACTCATGCATCCACTACGCCGGACATATTTGGCGTAAGCTTCAATTTGATGAGACCAATGAGCTCGCGAGCTTTTTGATCGAAAACCTCCTTAAGGACGATGGGTTCCTTAAAGTTGCTCGCGACAAGCTCTCTGCCGGTGGACTTCGTGTCATGTCTTATGTGGCAGGAAAGGGGAGCCTCGAAGCCTTTGTTAAGGATACTGTGTACTCTCAGCTCAACATCAAGCATGGTGGAGAGAATCACAAAGAGAATGAGTTCGTGATTGGTAAGATACTATGGTTTCACTTTTTCTCAGATTGTTACGTCATCTGATTTTGTCTTGTCGCCTTTTCAAATTGAGCAGACGTAACTGCGTAAAGGTACTATCGTATTCTGCATTTTTGAACAACTTAGCGGAAAGATGATTGATTGATCTGAAGGTGAGACCAACATGTACGGAATGATCGGATAAACAACAAAGAATTTAAGAATTTGCTAAACTTCTCTCTCCTTTTTGCACCAATAGAGCATCCATGGGGTTTCAGATTTAAATGTGAGACTGGCAAATTCTAGAGTTGTATTCCATTCCATATCCATGGCCTCTGGATAATGGAATGGATATGGATAGCTGTAGCCGTGGATATGGATAAATATGGAATGGATAGTACCATGTATCGCCGTTAATTATTGGGGTATCTTATGACGTCATATTCCCGTCACATGTGTCGTATCAGTAAGTATGTCCCCCATTGTTTGACGAGAGTCTCAAAAAGCAGGCACATGTCAAATCATGCCAACAAAACCCATAAGCCTAGGCCAAAGCGAGCAGATAAGATCTCAAAAGTCCCACAATTAGTTGATACTGATATATATTTGTCTCCATTTTCACCACCATCCACTATCCATTCCACATGGATAATGAGGTCGTGGAATGGAAACCAATGGATAGCCCAAAATCGTCGTTATCCATGGATAATGATTCCATGGATAACAACTCTATATTTTATGCCTGATATCAAACATAATATAGTATTGGTGTAACAAACAATTAGCTAGGATATCTAGTGTCAACATTGTTTTGAATTGTAGCTTGTGCATAAATCTGTGAAAGGGTTATTATCATCATCTGGGGAAAGGGGTTTTTACTTGTGTGAGAAAAAGGCTTTTTGCTTTTTGCTCGCGGCTTTGAATTGTCAATGTGACAGGTAAAGAAATCCAAGCTTGGGCCCGCAAGAAAAGTTTAGAAAGTTTTAGATCTTGCCGAAGGTTGAGCTATCTGAGGCGGGGAAATCTTAATCTTGCGTAGTTTATCAAGTCAACCTTGAAATAGGGGGTGGGGGGGGTCCCAAATCGCCCACCACTTAAGAGTTACCCCTTCTACGTAGACTTGCTAGCTAGGTAGTGGTGCCCAACCTGGGCAAGTGCTACGAGTTGACACACATACAATAGACTGCTATATCAAGTTCATTAACACATTAACACATCTACTACAATGACTTGAGCACATTTTGTATTAACCAATTCATTTCTTCTTCCTGCGCTTGCTAGCTTCGGCCGCAGTGTTAGCCCGATCCTCCGTTCTCTTCTGAGTCTGTTTGGTCCTTGTTTGTTTATAAGTTTCAATCTTTTTCCCAGCATTCAAACAAAGCTTACAAATTTGGTAACAATTCTTTCCACCTGTCTTGTTCATTGACTCAAGCTCAGCCTGCTGAAAGAGGAAGTCACTTCCTCCCTTCTCCCCACAGTGGATGCAGATTGGATCAACCGAGAAACGTTCTCTTCCCGCGACATTGTAGTATGATTTCTCAATGGGGCTTTCACACGTGAGATTGATTCGTTGGCCAATAATCTTGTGCCCATCAGGAAAGATCGAGTCTCCACAAGAATATCTATAATCAATTGACTCCATTGTTCGTTTCAATTCTCCCGACGCTCCTACAAATGCTTCAACCGTCACTGAATAGAGGCACCTTGCCTTGTTGCAGTGAAAGCAAATTACTGTGCCTCGAACTCTTTTGTTCTCCCAGCTGCGCAATCCAAGTTCGATCGAGACTGCTTTATCTCTGGCAGTCTTCTCCTTACCTGCTTTTGAGGATTCCTGATGGGCAACTTTGGATGGCAGGTCAGACAAATCACATGCTGCTGCTTCATTGCCATCTGACAGACGGAGTGCATCAGATCGTTTGAGGAAATGTCCAGTCCTATTCTGGTCGGTCCGATCAAGTTTGGGTGCAGGTTGGCGCTGTAAAGCCAAAGCACGAACACCCACTGGAGAGCGCATTGGCTTGCATCTGCAGGATGGATCCTCACACTTGACAAAGGAGAGACTGTACGGAGTTGCCACAACATGCTTCTCATAAAACTTTTTGATGGCTGGCATTTTGTCAAAATGCTGTGCAGTGGAGAAGTTCTCATTATAGTTTCTATCAATTGAAAGGAGAATAGAACGAAGACTCTTTTCAACAGAAGGACCAACCCTTGGAACCACCTCAACTGCTCGATCACTAACTACAAGATGAGACAGTCTCGAATTGATGGCATCAATTGGTTTCTGAACAGAGGCAGTCCATGCTTTCCTAAAATCACGTGCCACCGTTTCCAATCCTTCCTTGCGTTTGTTCATCTGTACTGACTGTGAGATAGTTGCACTACGAGCTTCGGCCTGTCCTTCTTCCGTCTGAATGACCCCCGAAACACCTCCCATTTGAATGCAATCATCAGCTGGTGCGCCAAGCCAAGGCAATACCAAATTACAAATTTCAGACACAATAGAAGCTGCCTTGAAAACAGCCTCCATCCTATCACCCTCCAATACAATCTCAGCACACATTTGCCTCACCAATCTATTCACGTAAGATTGAAGGTATTGGGCAGCATACCTAAGCCTAGTCTCTTTCATGTAGGCAATAGCAGTTTCCCGTTCTTTAGCTGTCTTAACATGAGCCTCACGAATAGCATTCATGCTGTTGCAACTTTTGGCAATCGTTTCAGCCCACTCAGGCATCTCACCGCGTTTAGTTGACACATTCACCAAATAGGCATTGGCTGGACTCATTGCACGCTCAATTTTATTGAATGCTGAGCCATTTGGTGCTCCACGAAGTACTAGTAGATGGTCCAAATCAAGCTTGAGAAATAGAGCCAACAATGCGAGCTTTGTTGTGAGGAATTTGATAGAATGATCAGGGCCACCATCAGTCTGTAAGACGAGCACAAAAGGAGATAAACCATCGCGCTCTAGAATAGCAGCCAGTTGGGAAGTATGATCAAATACTTTGGACGGATCAAATATGGAGTCACGAAGAGTGTAGTATATTTTTCCAAATCCATCTTCAGAGTCGCCAATGAAGAAAGAACCACCAATCTCCTTTGGAATGTTGCACCGCAAAGCAACTGAGAGAGTTAAGTTTCCAACATGGAAATCATGATCACAAGCATTAAGTGCTTGAGAATCAGGTGCCACAATTGATGTACGAGTGTTCGCACGGACACCAGTGGAGATGGGAACTGAATCACCAATCGGGATCTTAGCCTTGTCATCTTGGCCATAGAATTCAACACCATCACCAGTCAGCAAACGAAGTTCAATCAACCACTCATACACATATCGATTGTATGCATTCACCCAATGCTGATCAATGTGCAGCTTCCGCAGAGTGCGAGTCTGTGCCTTCCTAACAACACCCAGTCCACCAGTAAGTCTGGATGCCGACGAAACTGTATGGTTATTTGGCACAAACTGCAGACGAACCATGTTAAGGCTGGGGACTGGTGGAACTTCAGCAGGCGGAACTGAAGCGTTAGCCTTTAATGTAAGACTCGCAGTAGCCCTCCTAACAAGATCGGGAATCGATACAACATTTGAGGCGAACAAGCAGTTATCAACCCTTCTTTCATCTGTTGAGGCAGAGGGATGAAGTACACTGGGCGCAGGTTGTTAGCGTTGGTTTTATATGAACATTGCAAAGTTAACAAAACACACCTGCGGCATTCATCCCAGAATGGTTGAAATTTAGTATAACCAATGCCCATACCTCCACGTGAATTGTACTTCCTCCCATCCATGATCCAACTCTCGTCGATAGGCAACCCGGCGGAGATATTTTCAACAAATTGACAGTAACTATCTGCAATGTCACCTTTGACGTTCACTTCGCCAGCAAATAAGTAATTCGTCATGGCCTTACGCACTCCAAGAGGAACAGACGAGATTCCACGTAGAATATTATTCAGGCGAAGAGCAGCTTCAGCGCTTATCCTCTTTGGGATCAGAAGTCTGCTTTTCTCTATAGCTCGTTGCACATTGCCAGCATGCTCATCGCCATTCGCCAAAGGAACTTTCCAAACAACAATGCAGGATGGGGAATCACAGCCAGACCTCATCCTCCCAAAGACGTTAATGCTCATAGATTTGAGTCCTTGGGATAACTGCTTTTTGAAAGCATACCTGCAGTGGGCACGGTCTGTAGCACAAAGATCAACTGTGCCACCTTCGCGATAGAAAGCATCGTCAGTGATGCCCATGTGCTCATCAGTAAGGAAGATTGGGGAGTAATCACACTTGTGACGAAGAACACCAGTGAGGGCGTCAATTGCATTATCAATGGCGGTGCTTTTTGGAGTGCTTTGACTCTTCTTTTTGCTTTTCTTTGAGAATGGCAGTACTGCAACAAAGAATTCGTCAGCATCTTCATCAAGTTCAACATAACTAGGCAGTTCCTTAAACGAGTTCGAGATGGTGCGGGTAGGTGCGAAGACTGAATACTTTCCAATCAGGTGTGATTTTCTCTCCATCAAAATCCCTGATAGTTCTGCTACTTGAGTTTTCAGTAGATCAATGGGTGCTTTCATACGTGTAGACTTGTCGAAAGCAAACCAACTAATAGAAGCCAAAGTGGCTAGATGGTGGTTGACAAGTTTGATGGTAAGATCTTCAGAGGTTGATTTGGTGGATGTGCGAGAGCAGTTTGATACTACCTCCAACAGTTCGCAGTCGGCAAATTTCGATGGAATTGCTGGAAAGTCACGAGCCATGAGCTTGTGCCAGTGCTTCTGTACAGCACAAAGAACACCAGCCAATTGGTAAACAATTTTTTCAAGACATTTCTTTTGATCGGGGTTGAAGTATCCAATTTTAATGGCTTCTGTGAAGTAGGACACCAATTCACTCTTGATTTGATCGTCTAGACGAGGATCACTTTTCGTCGGCGGAGGCTCCAAGAATTTGAGGGCACTCTTCTCTCCATTGCCCATCATCATGTTGAACGGATTAACTTTGGGAGCTTTGGGTGTAATTATTCCCTTGTCGGAAGTGAGATGAAACACAAGACCGTTCTTGAGAAATGGTGTGTTTACAGAGTCTAACACACCCAGAGTGGCGTTGCTATTGCCCAGGAACGAAAACATCTCCGTAGTTTCGACGCCTTTGCACTTGATGGAGGAGATCCTTTGCATGTGGGCGTGAATCAGCAGTGAGTCGTCATCGTTGGGAGCCGCGGAAGCGCAATTTCGAGAATACTCAGTGAGAACTTCTAGGGCAAGTTCAGAGAGGCCGCATTCTTCAACATCGCCAACGAAGACCTTGGTGGAGTAGTACTGGCGACCGCCAATAAAGACTAGAACATCAACAGCAGCAGCTCGGGGCATGACGATGGGTGATACGTTGTAATTTGTGATAGCGATGGCGGCGATATGAAAATTGTGAAGACTGCTGCTGCAGGGCGGTGTACAAATACAGCGTTCGGTCTTGTAGACTGGCGAAAGATCGTATTTTCATGGCTGTCTTGTAGAACATTTGAATTCAAAGGGAAGTACGTTCCGTCTTTGTTGTTGTATCATGTATAGATCTCATGACAGATCATGATCGTCATGTGTCGTGTGTCGTGTGGGGGCGATCTGGCGGGCCAGCTAGGTAGAAGGGGGGAAATAAGGTACGGGGGGTTCTACATACGCAAAACCGGCGATTTGGGGGGGGGGGGGGGTCCTTGATAGGACATATACTATTAAGTTGTCCCCGCCTAAATTTGTGATTGTTGTGGACCACTCTCAAGCCATTAGTGGAGATTGATTTACAGAGTATTCGACCGACGCTTTCGTTTGAGTTTTACCCACGACCTACTTCCACGACGAATAAGGTTTTCTTTTACTTTGTTCTTTTGAGTTCTTCTCAAATTAGTGTAGGTAATGTCCTACCCTGTAAACCGTTCGCAACCGCAACGACTTGCGCCGATTTCCTGCGTCGCTCGGAGAGACACTCTTACATCTCACTCCATCCACCATCTTGCCCGCGCGCGAGCCTTTAACAAGATTGAAATGTACCATATCATAGCAGGCGAAATGTTTTGTCTTGTGTGCTGTCTTGTGGTAACTATGGATAAAACTACCTGCTAAAATCACACCCTAGGTAGGTACTCCCTCCTCCTCCCTACTAGGTACTCCCCTACTCCCTATCTACTCCCTACCCTTCATTGAAAATTGAAATATTGAAATGGCGCGAGCGCGAGGCAGCGACCACCAGCGACCAGCGACAGCAGCCCTTCACAAGCTACCGGCTAAAAAAACGTGCTCCGAGCACCAATTTTTGATATCTTTACTCCATTTTCTAGTGACAGGTAAATTATATTAAAATTAGTCGATGTACCTATCTGTGTATATTCTGTTGAATCAATCGCACGCCACACCTCTCGCTCTCGCCGCCGACGATCAACGATCCATCACCCTCACCATGACGGCCACTCCCTGCAGAGAACAACAAATATATTACAGTGAAATAACGTTGTTCGGGCGCGCGGTATCATACTGTTTTATTTGTGAGTTTCTACTCAATACGCTGATTTAATTGCTTATATATTTAACACCTAGATGAATAATATGAATATGAAATCAATCTCAATTTTGTGCTTCTCAAACTCCAAACAACCCCACAAAGCTCTCAAACCCAAAGCTGCCAGAGACATTATCTGATGGCGCAATCGCCAAATCATATCCTAATTCGAATTGGTATGATAAGAATGAGGTGAATTTCAACATCTCATCAGATGTTTGCTTCATGGCTCCCTTGATTTTATCTGAGTCCTTCCCCTCAAGTATCAAGACTCCCCCGTCGTGATGACTTCTGTTGATGAGTGATGCCGATTCTGATTCCGGATCAAATCCAGCAGCAACATATTGCGTGAGAGAATCAAACAATCCACGCTTGGAATTGTATTGTGCTCGGGAACAATCAGCAGTTGGGTACCAAATGTAAAAGTCACTTTTTGGATTGGTATCTGCGGAAGCTCCCTTCTCATGCTCCTCATGCCTCTTACCAAATCCGCGATTACCACAAACCTTTCCACTGCGGATAAAGATTCCATTATTAGCATCGTAATAAAGGTAAGCCCCTTGATGATTGTTGTGCTCATGGCAGAGTTTGAATTTGCTGTAGTCAGGAGTTAGAAGAGACTTTGTCTCGTCGAGACATGATAAATCTCTCTTGACGTGGTCTGCAAGAACCATATATGCTGCTACCACGCTCATGTTTTTGATTGCTAGCTGAATTGCCCAATGCTTGCTACGTTCTCTGCTAACCTTGCGCTTATTCATGAAGGAATTCATTCGTAGACGCAACATCTTCACCAAGTAGTCAGCTCGATCCTTTACTTGTTGTGTGATATTGACGGTGGGATCTTCTGGTGGCACATCAATACCAAACAATCTACAAACTGTTGTCACCCACATCACTGAACCCAACAACTCCGACGGTAGTACTGCGACACTATCATTACCTAGAACAATCTCTGCTACTCTTGTCTCTTCGGCCATTATCTCTTCTACTTCAGGAGAAGTAGAAGCAGAATCATCATCGGCAACACAACAATCCTCCTCCATCGAATCTCGAGGAATCTCCCACTCAGGTTTCAACGGCTGGCATCTGCATTTGTATGCCCAGAGTATTCTTGGATCGGATAATTCAAGAGGAGCATCTACGTCTCTAGTCTCGAGAAGGAGTTTAGCTACCTTCAATTCTCCCTTGTTCTTTGGCATGTCAGCCGGTGAGTTGACTTTTGGATCGTGTGCAAGAATGAAATACCCTAACTCATCTCTCTTCAATAATTTGCTGAAGTACTCCAACCCACAATTTTCAAGGGTGCCGTCTTCATTATACACCCTATCATTCTCCATCGCAAGCAAGAGCTTCTCAATCGCGTCATTTACAGTTTGTGCTTTTAATGATTTCTTCACACGTGCGAGCTCTTCTTTACGTTGACTCTCTGCCAGAGCATTTTCCTCACGCTGTTTGCGCAAAGCTACTTGCTGCTTGTGGGTAAGACACTTTGCTCTTTGCTTCCATTCTTGCGAGATACCAGCATCTCTAACAACTTCTCTTCCTCCTGCGTCCCTATCTACGTCATACCCAAGCTCATCATACAAACTATCGCTGATGTGGCCATTCTCAAACATTTCAGTGAAGAAGCGTGAATAGTTTGTAATGACGGAGTCGTATACGTCTTCGGGAATGGTACGTCTGCACCCCGCCATAATCTTTTTGAAGGCGGGATATTTTTGATGATCTTCGTCTATATGTCCGCTAGCGATGAAGCCATGTACAATATTCTTTCTTGTGGCAACCTTGGTGGCAACCTCAGGTAAGGTTGATATGAAATCTATGAGCGATTTCTTCGTCTTTGTGTTCAAATTCAAATGACTCAATGGCCCTCCATAAAATGCATCATGTATCAATTTCTTCATAGAGTGAACGTCGGGATCGATGTCAGAAACTGTCGTTACAGCGGCGACTTTGGGCAACTCCTTAAATACTTTGGAACCGTCAGCGGGTTGATCCACAGCAGATCTTGCGCTGTTGTGCTTGTTCACAACAATGTCGTGACGAGCAAACAGTTCAGCGTTAGCAGCGGTGGCTTTGATTTGAGGTACGTCACCATCCATATTTGACACTGCTCTTAATTCTGCTGGAACAGGCATTTCTGGATCAAAACTATCTGAACATTCCTTCCTCATAGCAGTTATAAAAGGCAACAATACATTCTTTTGGTAGTAATCGAATCGCTCCTGATCCGCACCGGGTGTATTGCGCTGAAGGCATAAGTACCCTTCCTCTCTATTGCCTCCTACGCCTCCACCTCCAATACATAGACCAGGTATCTTAACCACAATGATGTTTTCATCTCCGGGCAACTCTGTGTCACTCAAACCTGTCACTGTGATAAAGAGGGGTGCACACTGTCCAGAGGCACTGAATGTCCAGGTGAGTTTAACTCGCATTCCATTCATATTCTTTTGCTCGTCAACATGGAATACTGAGTGAGTGCCCTTTTCTCCTAAGCTCTTCCGGGATACCAACTTGAATTGATCTGGCTGAGTCTCGTGACCCTCGAAAATGAACTGAGTGGTATCGTCAGTTGAGAACAATAAACGTGGTAGGACTGGCACCAACGATACTCCAGGCCTTGGTTGTTTAACCAAGTCATAAAGTAGACGAGTATCATCAGACATGTCTTCCAATGCCTTCATAAATTCGACGTTGTCTTCGTTCACTTCAATAAAATTGGAAAGACCAATCAGCGCGGTGTTTTGGATTGATGCCCGAATAGAATTTTCAGCTGCGTAGCGACTGTTTGTTTTTGGAATGGAACTTTTAACAATAGCCAAGTCCGTGACAAGAGCGAGTTCGGCTATGTAGTTGTTAAGAGTGGTGGGGATCAATACATCAGGCACATTAAGAACCACGTGACCTTGATCTACAATCATCTTTCGCATATGACGGACAATGATATCGTTGATGTCACGCTTGCCAAGTGCTTTCCCAGGCAGGCTATTGATTTCATCGGCAATGTCCAAGAGAGTTTCACGAGTGAGTATTGCCGGACGGCCTCCAGAATTCCATTCGGTGCTCTTGATAATACGGCCGGACTTCCTCAATCTTAACGCCTTATAAATACCAGAGCTTGCAGTATAAGGAGTATACTTTAAGTCCATCATCTTTTGAATAACTTTCTTGCGTTTCCCTCTCGTCCCTGTCTCTTCTGGGATTGATTCCAAGTACTCCAGCATCTCGATCTTCGTGTACTGGATTCCATTCGCTGGTTCAGGAACTTCAATGTCATCGTCCTCCTTAGCAGCTTGGGATCTTGTCAATCTTCTACGCTTACTTGATGGCGGCTTATCAAACAACCTAGGAGATGACGGAGTAATAAAGTGCTGAAGAATTTGAACTGATTCACTCTTACGTTTGCTGGGCTTGATGATTGATGCAACTGCCTTCTTCTCAAGCTTGGCACAAATACTTTTAACGCCAGCCATGGGAGAGACGTGAACAGCATGCTTCTCGATTGTATCATGCACAAGCCCGAGCGTAGGAACAACAAGCTTTGCGATGTAGTCAACGTGAGTCGCGATCTTGGATGGTGTAGAGTCTGGATCAGATAAGACTTCGACTGCATCATTGAGAATGGAGATGGAGTTATTAAGGCGGTATGCGGCGGTGTAGAATTCACGAGTGGCTACTAGCTTAGAATCGGAAGTAGTGCAACGACGCGGAGGTGTAGTATTGGTATCGGGCGATGGGGTATTAGGTCTAGACATTGTAATGATTATGTTCTTTCAATTTTATGATGAACAATATTCTCATTACATTGGACGTCTATCAAAAACGGGTCAGATTCAAATAAATTAAGCGCCTAAACAGAGAAATATACGATTAACTCTTAAGCCGCTCAGAATTTGAATATAGTTTAGATGAACCAGCCTCTTTTCAAATCTCTACACCACCACTGTTGACAAATAATTGGAGATGAAACCGTATACGCATCTCCGGCAAACATCACACAAATAATCATCAATACAAGGAAAACATCGCGCCCGCCACGCCACAAAGTCGCATTAGATCATCTCGTTGGTGGTCTAATACATTTGTAGTTTGATCGGTTGGGTATTCGTGACGATATACGTGGCATCGCCATGGTCGGATCAAGAGAAGATGATGTGCGGTCGAAAGGAGGAAATGAGTGCTATTTGGGGCCCAAAATCACCTTTAAAGTTGAGTCACATGTACAGTATTTTGAATGAAATTTTAGTTCATTTAAAGGTAGCAAAATAGACGCGCAACAGAGCCTGGAGCACGTTTTTTTAGGTAGAGCACGTTTATTTAAGCGGTAGCAAGACTGCTCTCAAAAATCGACACGTACGATGACACAACTCGACTTCATTCAAGAAACAACAACCTGCAACACTCTGAGGCCTACAACAACCTACAGCACCGCGAAAGTAGTTTTGCAAATAATATTGACAGTGTAATATTTAGGGCAAATCCATCTTATTTACATATTTCTGAGTATTTAACACAGAATATAGAAAGAGTTTAAGTAAACAATGCTGGGCTTTCGACCCATCCGCAAACAAGAACCCAAACAGCCCCAAGCACAACCACCTGCGCCAACGCGACGACACTCTACGGAGGGGATGAGCCCTCCCCTACCCGTCATTTACGAGCACCGTGGAAACAATAGCGGCGACAGTTCCATCGATCGCGAATGTGCAGCAGACACTCACAGCCATCACAGCCGCAGCAGCAGCGATGGCACTAGCACCAATCCCTCTTTGGATGGATTTGGACAAAACGTTGTATGGCCACCTCTCCATTCTCCGTCGTGGCCACCACGAGATGATGAGCCGCTGATACGACGATGGAATGAGTATGGTGCCATTGAGACACATCATTTCGATTCCTTCTTCAGTAATTGTATGCACGGTGATTCACAACACCACCAGACTCATCCTCGTCGAATGGACAGTGATGCAACCGAAGCTCATTCGAATCGACGGGAGGACTTGCATCATAATTTCAATATCTGTAGAAGAGAGGACGTGCACCCTAATTTTAACTTGTTTGATTCTCTAAATTACAGCGGAGATAGCAGCAGCAATGGAGGTGATCGTGATGGAAGCTACTCATTTCTGAACAACAGTAGCTTTCATAGACGTCATCGTGTTCATACTTCCGTATTAAGGATATGGCAAACCTTATCTGTGCTGGTTATGGTTGTGTTCTGCTCAAGTCTCTTCCTGATGCCGAGCATACTAGAGCAGAGCAATGATGGACAGTGGGGCGGGAAGGTTCATGGTCAATATGATCATCATGATGTCAAGACCAATAAGGCTGAGCATACGAACTCAAATGAGGACACGAAAAAACGCGACGACAAAGAAGATGAATGGAGTGGGTTTCAGCCCTGGAAGTATTTATTTGGGGCCGACTCTGGGAACCAGGACGACAAGAATGAAACTGATGCGAATGAGATGAATTCTACTCAAGGGAATTATTCGGGAGCACCAACAGCATCATCTGTATCAGTAGACACGACTAGTACCAGCGCGCCTAAAGAGCCAAAAGAGCCAAAAGCCGATCAAGAAGAGGAAATGGCGGCCTATCTTGCCAACGTGACATTTGCATCTCTAGCTGAACTCATGCTCCCTCAACATCTCCAAACAACTATTGACTTATGCAAATCCACGATAATTCCATATCATGATCCAGACGAAAAGCCATCCAAATCCAAAAAGAGGGCAGGACTCTACAACAACAATCAAAATAATAGTCTCGACTTATCTGCCGCCACCACCTCCGTTCAACCATCGCAAGTATTCAAATTACGAAAGCAACTGTTGAAAACACGAGATATGATTGATGTCTTTGCTCCGGCCTACCCTCCAACAACAGAATCCAAGTATCATGAAGGTGATTTGAATTTCGAGACTCGTGACATTATGTACGCCAAAGATAACATGGATTTGATACTAGAACAGGATGGGTCGTTTCACAAGAACAGTAAAGTCAGAGATGGGGAGGAGGATTATCGCGTGGTAGGAAGACATGATATGTTTCAGCATTCACATCATCATGTAAAACACGAGAGTTATAGACTTGCCAAGACGAAACGAAGTAAACAACATGATAAAGGCAAAGACCCGTGGAGGACGCTACGGAAATATTTGGATGAGGGATATACTGTCATTGGTGATTTTCAAGATCTAGATCATGCGAAAATAAAATATACTGCGGATCAGTTGGCTGGTCAACAAAAAGAAGTGTGGAAATGGCATGTTGATTTTATGACTTTTATGCATAGGAATTATTTGATCGTCATGAGATATTTGAGTCATCCTTGTCCTGAGGATGCTGAGGATGAACACAATTCTCGGAGCAATAAGAAACATCATCATGGCGATAGGAGGAGACTTTCTCACAAGAAGCATCATCACTCCAAATCAAAGAACTCAAAGAAGTCCAAGAAACATTCCGAAGATTCACCCAAGACTCCACCAAAAGCAATATGCCAATACATTCATCCTCACACCTCTCATCTCTTTTGGGGCGGGGCGACAAAAGACCAACTACCAATAGGAGATGCAACATTAGCACATGTAGCACTTGGTCAATTGGGTATTCGACAACTCAGTAGGGCTCAAGATTATTTGAATATGCTCTGGAAGAAGAATTACATTATCCCAACTGCAGATGTGAACGAGCCGATTGAGAAGGAGGGGGCCACCAAGAACAAGCATCCATCAACAACGAAGAAAGAAGACAAAGATGTGGCCGATGATATCTCCAGCGTTTTGAATTCACCCGAGGAAGAACCAACGGACACATTTGATGTTCATGAGGTGTATCATAATCTTAGGAAAGAAGTTAGAAGTTTCTTGGATGAAGTTAACTTCTTTGGGACTTTGATTTTACCGGATACCGTGGTCCGACCGGAGGCCTTGAAATTAATGGCCAAGAAAAGAAGAAGCAACGAAGAAGCGACAGAGGGCAGCATTCTTTCTCTAGATGTTTTGACCAGTGAAGAAGGTGGACCTGATGCGAACTCAACTGATGTCCCACCATTGAATATCACAGTGCCAGCTAAACAGGATATAGGGCCACAATTGACTCCACCATTGAAACAAAATTCAGAACCCCCTCCTCACACATCCATCATTGATAAATTAACTATGAATGCAAGACAAAGGACATTCGACGCACTATCGGCCCTCGAACAAACGACGTCACTCCTTGGAAAACTCAATGATCATTACGTGGCGTACGAAAATTACGTAAAATCAGATTCTCATCACGGTGACCAGGTTCGACTGATGGATACAATTCAGACCGAGTGGAACAGTTTTCGTTGGTGGGCGGGTCGGATTAAATTAAATGACCAGATTGAGTACTTGAAGAGTCGCATGGCGATTGCTGAACCAATAAATGAGAGTCGAGATGAAGTCGGTATTCAGGTTCCGAAACAAGAGGGTGATGAGTCAGCTGAAGGTTATTCGGAAAATGACAGTGCGCAAGAAGCTGTGGATGTTGATGCAGACAGTGCCGGCTCTCAATCAGAAGAAAGCAATGTCGCTTCACAAGATACAAATGCAGGAGAATCTGGTCAGTGAATGCTATACTTCAATTGACCAAGTTATAGTTATGCTAAGCCTTGATTATAATTGTTATTTTAAATGTTTGTTTAGGACTACTTTCATTTGGTGCATTTCTGGAGAACAGAAAACATCATCCTACAAGTCACATTGTTATTGGGAATGATGCTGGTGATGCCGACTCCATCATTAGTGCAATTACATTATCATTTATTGAGTCTGTGTATAGTAAGAACACACTGCAGTCTACTGCGATTGTTTCGATACCGAGAGAAAAGTTTGAGAGGGAACGACCCGAAGTGAATCTGCTTTTCAATCTAGCTGGGATGCAGGCCATATCTGATAAATTACTCTTCATTGAGGATTTGATCCATAGGCTTAAGACTGCAGGCACTCATCTTAGCCTTACTCTAGTAGATCATAATACTGTCAATACTCCACTTCACAAGTACATAGAGAAAGAAACCATCATTGAAATTGTGGATCATCACGAAGACGAAAACCAGTACCGTGACACTTGTTCTGGGGAAAATAGAACAGTTGCATTTAATGATGGGGTTGCTTTAGTTGCCAGTACATGTACCCTAGTTTCAGGTAAGTGCAATAGTAATAGGGCAAGTCGTGTGGTGTCACAACTCTAACTTCGTGTTTGCAATAATTTATGTAGAGCGTCTCAGGAGTTCATGCAAAGGAGATTGTAGATACCCAGAACCACTGGCCCTACTTCTACTAGGTGAGTGATTTGCCAAGCTAATAGTAATTCTAAACTGGAAACTTTCCTTACTAACAAGCTACAAATAGGTGTCATTCTTTTGGATAGTGTGAATTTAGATCAATCTGTGGGAAAGGTCACAGAACGTGACAGAAATGCCGTCAGCGATTTAGTCGAACACACCAATTGGAACTTTTCCGAATCCAAGACCTTTATAGTCTCAGATGGCAATGGTGGCAAGACTGTAAACACTGATATCTTGTTTGATATAATCCAGAGAGCCAAATACGAACCGTCATTTTGGAATAGTCTATCAGTAGATGGAGCACTGTCACTTGATTACAAAAGCTTTAATGTATTGGATAAGACATTTGGCATAGCGTCTATTCTTATGCCAGGTGGAAAGTTCATTGCCACTAGTGAATTTGCTCAACAAACGAAGGATTTCATGCACGCGCGTAAAATTTCATTTCTAGGCATCATGTTTGCCTTTTATGAAAGCGCATCAAGTGATGTATTGAAGAGACAATTAGCACTGTGTGCAATTGAAACTATTGATCTTGATAGTCTTGTGAATGACCTTATGTCGTCTCAAGCATACAATGACACGAATTTATCCATTCAGCCATCAGCAGACGGGTTCTCCTTTGAAAACGACAGTGAGTTGAGGCTGCAGCTGTTTGACCAAACGAATATACAACCAAGCAGGAAGCAAATAGGACCATTACTTCAAAAGGTATATGAATCTTATTTATACTCCACATAGATTGAATGAAATTAATTGTACCAGAAAGGCTTGATATATTGAATTATATGTACCGACGAAGCTCCAATCAATCACGATAATATTAGTAATATATTGGCGCACTCTAGAATCTCAATTCACTAGTTCATCAAATCACCCTTGGAAATCTATCAAGATGTCCCCGCACTCAGGTTGATACTGCCTCAACTTCACACCTGCCATACGAAACATAATTCTACTAGCTCGACAAGCCTCCGTGTCATGATATGTATCCTTCAAATACACCACCTCTTTAATCCCAGATTGAATGATCACCTTGGAACACTCATTACACGGAAACAATGCCACATAAATGGTAGCCCCTTTAACATTGGCAGAGCATTTGTTTAATATGGCATTCACCTCGGCATGAACGACATAAAGGTATTTCTTATGTAATTCGCAATCTCCCACGCGAGCCCACGGCAATATCTCGTCAGAGCATCCTCGAGGGAAACCATTGTAGCCTATCCCTATGATACATTTGTTTGAATCGACAATGCAGGCTCCTACCTGAGTATTAGGGTCTTTGGATCGCATGGCAGATAGGAATGATATTGCCATGAAGTAATCATCCCATGATAGGTAGTTCATTCGCTTTTTCTGGGACGTTGTTGTAAATGGGTTGTAGTTTGCTTCTCGCAAGAGTAGACCGAGGTATTTCTCCATTTCAGTCTCATTTGGTTGACGTTGAGTTGTAGATTGTTCATCACATGCCGATTCACCAAAAGAAATATTTATAGATGGCACACTTGGTGTGATTTGGGTCATTTTGACACCGGAGACTTCAAAAAGGATGCGACTTGCTCGTGAAGAGTCAGAATCTGGATCATTGTCCTTTATGTACACTATTTCTGTGATACCCGATTGAATGATAAATTTAGCACATTCATTTGCTTTTTTGGTTAGAATGAGGAGGAGAAATATTAGGATAACAATCAAGAAATGAATGCCAATACGTGTGCCAACTCACATGGAAAACTTGGAACAAACATCCGTCCTCCAATAACATCATTGCTACACTTATTCAATATTGCATTGATCTCCGCACGGCAGAGATATGGTTCTCGAGTATGCAACCATGCCAATGTGTCTTCCTCCTTAGACGACCAAGGGAGACAATCATCAGAGCACCCTCTGGGGAAGCCATCGTATCCGATACCCACTATCCGACCTTGACTGTCCACAACACAGGCTCCTCGTGTGGTATTTGTTGGGTCCTTGGATCGTCTGCCAGATAGATGAGCCACGGCCAAGAAGTAGTCATCCCACGATAAATAGTTAGCTCGCTTGGGAACGTTGGACGGTGCGTGTGGATCGTAGCCCTTGGATTCTTGGAGAATTACATCACGAATTCGATTAGAGGTCATGATGAGATGATTCGTTGCTGGTGCTTTGGATGGCTGATGGGCTGATAAGTTGCAAACAGAGAGTGTGATGGAGAGAAATAATAGAGATATTGGACTTGACGGAAAAATGTGACGCAGATGGCGATGCATTCAGATGTGTAGAATTGTGTTGTTTGGTTTGATGTTTGATGAAGACCTGAGCATGCATTGTGCTTTAAACTTGTGCCTGCTTCTTGTGCTTTGATGTCGCTTTTCCCGCCAAAATTAGTGAAACAAATGTTGAGAGTTGAGACTTGATGAAAGTGTCTGAATAAGATGGTTATTAAGGGCTTCCTTTTATTTCAACTGAAAGAGAAACCTCTACATCTTTCTAACCTAAGGTATGGAAGTCATTTAGGGCTTCTTTCATTCCAACCCTGCTATTAATATGTGTCATATTTCTTCTTACTTCAACCGAAAGAGAAACCTCTACATCTTTCTAAGCTATGGGAGTAATGAAGTCATGACATCATCGGTCTTTACTCAAGTCCATGCCAATGGCTGTACAGTCAACATCCTCGCCATTTTCTAACGCCTTCTCAAACTCTATCAATTTAGACACACCATTCACCATATGATTGATCAGATGAACTTCACTCTTACCCAATCGTTCCGAATTTGATATATCATAAGTACCTGTTTGCTGGCGATCCGTCTCACCATATTTGCCCCTGGCTTCCAATTTCAATGCCTTGCACAATTCATGGAACCCCTCACATTGACTCAATTTCTCCAACCGAACATGCACCGATGCCCTCATTGTAGTGCCTTCATCATAGTGCGCACAGAGTTAATAAAAATGGATGCAATAAAGTAAGACTTTGGAGTAAGGTACAAAGAACTTACCTACATTGGTAGGACACGAGGTTAAATATCCTAATTTGGGATGAAACGCAAATTCATACCCCCGTGCTCGTAACTCACGTTCTAATTCACGCACGCCTGCCATAAGTGTGGTAAAAACTCCCTGTATATCCCCGCCTGGACGTAAAACACTAATTCTAAGATGATCCTCTTCGTTGATCCAAATCATAAAGTCAGGTGTGGATGTGGCTAGGTTTGGGACATTGGCATACAATGCTCGTCCGTCAGGCCAATCCCTACCAAGACCAGCAGCTATAGTCCACTCGTTGGGATTGTCAAAGAGTAAATGGCGTTCGATCAGATCCAAGTTCTGATCTGTACTCATTTCAAGTACTGGCATAAATACGCCTTGGAATTTCTCTGAATGAAAATTGTTACAACACTCTTGCAATAGAGATTGGACATGGCGTCGTTCTATGCGTGTCATTGTGGGTGGAAATCGTACTCCTTCTAAAGAACGCGCAATGCGTATCCTAGTTGATAGAATATATCGGCTCTCTGGATCTGCTTGTTGTGACGTTACTAGTAGTGGATTGTTTATTATCGTAGAGTGCCTTCGTAGATTGGCCTTTGATTTAGTAGCACGAGAAGAAAGTAAAGCCACTGTTGCTGCATCACTTTCAGTGTACTCCATACAATCATCCTCAATAAAGTCTTCGTTATCATCATCTTGATCTGAACTACTCTTTATGACCCCCTCCTCCTCATTCTCAACTGGATTTTCAGTTGTCTCCAATCGTTCCAAATGCGCAAAATGTCTTCGCTTTGAAAAGTGATCTTCATTGGGTAACTCTGGATCTTCCCACTGTTCATCTTCTAATTTTACCCCGTGATACTCTTCGACTATGGGGATTAGTATTTCTTCAAACAGGGAATAGCACTCGGCATCTCCAGCTAAAAGCCCAATATGACGAGGAGGATGTGCACCCAAAGGTAGTGATAGACCAGGTGCTATCATATCTTCGAGTGTGGTCCCTAGCGATGTCTGTAATGGTGACAGTCTGTTCCACAACGGACGATTTAGGTACTTTTTCAAGAGTGAGTTGTGATGTGGTGTGAAGGATGGGTAGTTATCAATAGGCGACATCAAGGTTGACGACTGGTTTCCAGAATTCATCTGACGCAGCGCCGAGTGGAAGGAAGATTGATCAGCACTCGCATCGCTTGTGGCCAGGATCGCTGGTTGCAATATGAATGGCTGTGAGGGCTGATTGTTGTCCCAGTTGTTAGACGAGTTGCACTTCGAATCTTCGTCATCGTCGTCGTTGACAGCTGACGCTGACAGGTTGAACAGTATGGCTAATGATACTGATGCCGTGGTGAGTGCTGCCAGAGATTGTTTGCGAGACGACAACAGTGACAACGTTGAACGCGATGCTCTCATGGTTGTTATGTTGATACTCTAGATGGGGTATGGGCTGGTATGGGCTGGTTTGTGGTGTGGCATAAGAGAGAACACAAGACGAAAGATCCGGCGGGCGATAGATCTAGGTGATATGGGGGGAGAGTAAGCTAGTAAAAAGTGTTAATGGACAAGAAAAGTGCCTTCTAAATAATTATACCGCGTGGCAAGTTTCAGTTGCATCAAGTAGCATCAAGCCATTTTCGCTCAAGCTCACAACACAGCTGGCTCACTACGAACACTCCAGCCTCGACCATGAATATCCTGACAATATTATTTTCATGTCTCCTTGCATTGACAGGGGCATCTAATGTTGGAGACAAGTTCGGTAAGAGCAATGACACCAATGATTTGCATTTGTCACATTACACGTATCAATCAAGTATAAAAAGTCACCTTACGTTGACATTCAATCTCTAAAGCACCTCTATCTGTCGACATAACGTACACCATACAAAATGACTGCGGACTCAACGCCGACAGTGTCATGAACAGCTCCGAAGGCGCCCCCCTAAAGGCAGGTCTAATCCAAGCTACTACAGTTGTAGGCAATCAAATCTTATTCCAATATCCCCTATCGGTACAAATCGATAAAATTATTGATATGCCGGCCAATTGTCCCACAGGCAAGAATTGTCTACTTGTAATCTCCAAGATTAATACTATCGTTATGCCATCAGATGATGCGGATACTCTTGCGGATACTCTTGTTGATGGGATCAAGGAGTCGTTTCAAGACGGAAGTTTTTTTGATAGTGTACCACAAGAAGCGGCAGAATGCCCTGCCGGGAAAAGAGGGGAGGGATGGATGATGATGAAGATTGGAGAGGGAAAGAAATAGATAGTTAGTTAGACTGATCGACACATGTAGAAGGTGTTGTTTCATTTGAATACTTCAATTTACACTAGATGATACTACTTTATCTCGAAACCCCAAAGAATTTCTTTAACGTATAGTTGTTCAGTATTACATTCGGTTCAGAGTTGAACGTAAGAATAATATTGATCCGCTTTCCCTTGGTCACTTCAGATACTCTATGTAAAGAATTCTGACCACGGAATAGATATAAATCACCTGCTGCCAATTCAGGCTCTTGTACTTTCATAGATTTGGTTGAAGAAACATCGAGTGCATATTGTAAATCTCGTAACGGCATTTCATCCCATGTCTCAACAACCTCTCTAGAATTTGGTACAAATTGAAATTGTCCACCCTGCTCTGCCGGTTGCAGGATTAGTGAAATACTGAATTCAGACCTATCAAAATGATAGTTCAACCCATCCCCAACATGAAATATGTTTGCATAGTATTTCCCATATTCATCCGTGGAAGGGTATAACTTATTCATTTGCAAAACATCCTTGATGAAAGTGAGGAATGCTTCTGACTGGACAAGATCGTCAAGTTCTGAAACGCGCGGTGCCAAATCTCTAGCATTGATTAATAATTTGGATGACTTTAATTGAATGTGGCGTGGGTGGAATGAGTTGGAAGTATTCTGATCGTTGGAATCTTCCAGGAAAACGTTGTGATGTTCTGTTGAATAAAAACCGACGCTTTGGCTTTCAAGATCTAACACACTCGATAGGAGAGAACCAACAGATTGAGGCAGAAGAAAATGCTTCAACGAAACAAAGCCTTGTTTATCTAATTGTTCTCTGCATGTTTGGATGAGAACGACGTACGCGTATTCTGTAGCTGATGTTATGGGATACTCTTCGTAGTTGATCATTGAGGTGGGTATGCTGGCTTCTGGCTCTGTCTCACTTGTGCCTTTGCCTCTGCGGCAAGATTTTTTAGATCACGTATCGTCATCTATCATCATACACACCACCAAGCCAAAAGCATGTTGGATGTTGGCTTGAGACAACTGTGATGAAAAAGCTTCATATGTCTGTCTGTTAGAAATATTACAATCTTACGAAGGAAGATAATATGTATGATGTCATTTGATTTTACATTTACCTAAAATTACTTATGTGTAGTGAAACAAGTACAAACAGCCCTGTTCAAGCCTAAGAAAAGATGTCATCAATATGTGCAGGGCAACTAAGGTTGCGTTTGTGAGATTCAGGTGCTTTGGAAATAGTTACTCCGGTCTCATTGCCAGTTATCTGTGGTGCAGATACATTCGACGAGATCAATTCACGCAGGTCTTCAGCCTCTGTGGCAGTGAGAGTAGAATTGGGAGTCGTGTCCGGAGTAGCTGCAATCGCGCCTGGAACAAGGCTGTCACAAAAGGAAGCAATACGAGGTTGCTCAGAGAGACGAACTTCATCCTCCACAGCAGTGACTTCTTCAATAGGCGCATCTTGAAGTGTGGTCTTATCTAATGCTACACTCCATGCCACAAGGATCTTGCGTCCAAGGTCGTATGTCGGTTGACGACCATGCGATACTGCAAAGTTATCAATGCACATAATATCGCCTTTTTTCCAAGTACTTAGACAAAGTAGGAAGATAGAGCACATTGAGATAAAGTTGCAACATTGCAACATGTGAAACTAATTGCGCAAAGAAGGAAGTATCTTCTTACCTGAACACCATATTATCGTGGATAACTTTACGGACTTGGTTGGCTTCACGAATGCTTATATTACTTCCATCTCCAAATCGCATGTCTAGTGCCATACGATGTCCCAAGAAGACATATTTAACAATTGCAATCAACCAAAAGAAGATGCTACGGAAGAGGAATCTGATGTCACGCAAACGGCAGAATGCATACCAGAGTTCACATGGAAATGAAGTCCAATGAAAGACCTGAAGATGGTTAAACCATACGAGTTCGTTCGTTACTGGATGACAAATGAATGGTTCATCCTTCCACTCTTGGTAGAACGTGTCGTTGTGTTCACCAATCCAAATGGGCTGAGGAGCGCCTTCATCCTTACAGATTTCTTCGACCTTGCTCTTACTCGGTGTTCCAAACATTTGTGTCCAGGAAAGCATCGATCCAACGTCAGTTGTCCATTTCTCACCAACGTGATAATGCCTGCGTCGATATTCAAGCTTCTTCGTTGCAAATTTATGACGGAGAGATGCATCAAGATCATTCGCCACAGCCCTGAAATCACATAGAGCGGTTTCACCACCTCCACTTTTGGATTCTTGAAGACATCCAAAGTAAAGCTGTCTGGGAGGAGATCTGAGGAAGGACATTTCGCAGTGCTGTGCAATAGGATAATTGTTAGGAGCATCAGCAGCACTGAACGTGTATGTGGTTCCATCAAACACAGAGCGTGGTGAAGTTCCGCGGTATGCATCACTCAAGTTTGGTTGGAGAGACTTGATAGCACGTTCGAATTCCGGAGCATCGTTGATTTGGAAGCCTCTAATGAGGACAGCCCCAAAACTTGTGATTTGTTCTTCAACCCAACTTCGATTGGCCACTAGCCAGGCAGAAAGAAACTCGAGTGAATCATCGAGACGTGGCGAGATGATGAGCGGGAGTTTGTTCTCTTCATTCAAGAAAGAGATAGTCACGTTGTCAACGTCGAGGGAACCAAGAAATGAAGTTGATGACATGATGGATCGCGTAGATAGTAGGAATCAAATAATATGAGTTGGTTCTGCTGAGAGGATGGGAATGATGCTTGTGGTGCAATTTCTCAGTTAGATTCAGCGGAGTGTCAAGAATTGCACTGATGTGGTTGCCGCTCGCGGAGTGTTTGTGATCGTGTGGCGCTGGGCGAGGCAGGGAAACGCTTGAGAATTTTTGGATTCACAGGTTTCGTTCTTTTTTATCCCCACAAAAATGCCCACACTTTGATACCGTCTTTAAAATAGAATACGCGCGAGCACCTTTAGAATATGGGAGATGGGAGTGCAAATTTAGATCTGAATGATTATGGGAGTGCATACTTTCACAAGTGTGAGTGCTTTCAATATTAGTGGTATTATAGTAAATATACCGTATATGTGATTAATTTCAGTAGCACTATATGTCCGCTCCAAAATTTTAGTGGGCAAACGACAAATTAAGTGGGCAAATATGATTATGAGAGCATGAGAGCGCTCTGTCAAACAGGCTACTAAATGAGAGCGCAAAATTTTGAGAAATGAGAGTACTCGCGGATTCTATAGTAAAGACGGTACATACCAAACTGTGATGAGCTCTGCTGTTTGTGCATAAGTTATTCAGCATC
>JALLPH010000259.1:0-41385 GCA_036939855.1 Cyclotella choctawhatcheeana
CCAGCACCACAAAAGTGAGCTGGTGGAGATGCTTCCAGTGGATAGATTCCAATCTAGACAGTGCATCATCATTCATCATACCCATAATGAGTCATTGAAATTGGAGTAGCTCAGCTTTTTTCCACTTCTTGTTCCCCCTGTCAATATCTTAAATTTGGGCTACTGGAGATCCTTCCACTTGTGATTGTGAGATTCTAATCTCCCTATCTATAATGAGTCATTTGAATGGTCCAGCTGCAGTGCTATGGTCTTTATTTTTTTTCTAAGTCTCAATGTTTTTGGTTTTATAAACTTGTTTTTACTTTTTCCTCTTCAACTCTAATTGAAATTGAGACTGAATACGATCTTTTTTTGCTTATGCAATGCATGCTGATTGGTACACCCAAGCTTCACTTGTATGCCACAATCAAATTGAGGGTACCAATTCTTATAGTACCCTTACCTAGTAGACCTGATAATGATACCTCTACAACAAGCAGTAAAGGATCAGGAATGATCAAAAATCAAAATTGGATGCATACTGGGTTGACAATTCCTTCAAGTCAGCATAAAAAGTGTACCTGCCTATCTACTTGTCTGTTTCAGGCAGACTCATTTACACTAAATGCAAAAGCTAACTTAATGTTTTATTCAGTCAACAATTTTAGCCTAATGCTCTTGATTGATAGTAATATTAAAAGAGCTCTAGCTCTACTGGCTTGTCCAAATAAACTGTTATGTAATTATCTCTTCAAAAAGACAAGCCATCTGTCCAATATAAGCATGTCATTGAGCGGCGGTGCTCTACATACTACTAGTGAGAGGCTAGAACCACAGACTGGCCGCTACCTTGCTTCATTGAATCAGCAGATCCAGATTTCTGTCATTGTTGGGTCAATTATTAGCTCTTGATGACGACATGACGGCCTCATAAATTGATTTAATTTGGTCATAGCCAGGTTCTATTTTGGCTGAATCAAGAAATAAAAATGTGCTCCATTCTTCTTTCCATAGAATTGTTGCCCATGCTTTCCAATCCTTGTCATTTGACTCTCCAGTCCACCAGTTTTGTTTATACCGCGCATCAGCATTGAAAATATCAATTGGAACTGGGAACTTGGTTTCCTTACTTCTGACAATATTCATGTAAGCCAATCCTAAATTCTTCTTCATTGATGGGCTGCTGGTATGTTTTCCCTCTACGTCCCATAAACTACACAGTTCAAGCCAAGCGGCTGCTTCTACAATGGATGGTAAGACCAACTGGGCATTGTCATTGTTTTTCAATGCCATGTCTAGAAGAAATGTCGATCTCGATATCTAAACGGATAAAGCAAAACGGTGTATCTCAGAGGTCGTGTAGTTGAGTATGGACGGTAATGCACAACGCACGTACCATATGCTCGAAGAACTCTCTACCAATGGTCCATTCCCAAGTGTAACTAGAGTATTTCTTTTTGCAAGGTAAATTTGAGGATAGGTGGCTGGCAACAATAACCCAAGTATCAAGACTATCTTGACGATAATCCTCGACAGGATAAGAAGCCGATTTTTCACGAGTTTCAATTCGTCTGACTAATCCAGATGGAATCTCCTCATACTTTGCATCAAATGCATTGTCTTGGTAGTTTATTTTGCCTCCCACAAAGATATTGCCATGAAATGCTTCCATATTGGCATCAATGAATTCTGAGAAAGTAAATCCTCCGCTGGCCCATGGCAAAGTATTGATTTTTGTGTAATGCGTGCCTGGGAAATCAATATTGGGGTAGAGGTGATGTTTTGTTTTCCTAATCATGTGATAAAAATAAGCTGCATCAGGTTTGAAAATTCAATATGGCTCCCGACAGATTTAATAAGTGTCTCACCACCAAGGATACTTTCGAAAAAAAAGTTAGTGCATTATAATAAGAAGGATTTACAGCAGCATAACATCCAACGTACCGTCATCATACTTAAAAATATTTTGATCCACACAAGTGATTTAGTTGGAGATCTGGTCGATGAAGCATTCACATCATCATAAGCTGTCTTACCTCAAGTTTATACTCTGTACATCCATTCTGAAGCCTTCGCATTCCTGTAGGTACCTGATACTAACAAAAATACCATAAGCATTACTATTATCTGCCAATCCAATCAATCTCTCATAATAGCACAAGTAATGCCCACAATAATTAGTCAACCCACCTTGTCCACTGCTGATCGTAGTTGATTAGTAATAATGCACCGGTGGGCAGTGACTCTAAAATCGACATGGCATAACTTTGAAAATACGCGCTTGAACTCTGATCACTGTAATCAATATTTTGTTTATATTGAATAAATGGAAGCAGAAGTGTAGAAGCAGAGAGCATCAGGGACGACCAATGCGAGTCATAAGTCACCATTGTGGCATCAAGGCTGTGAATTCCTGTACCAAGTAATATGAAAGCCAGTATATTGCTGTGCATCCAAAACCTCTGAATATTCAGTGCAGGTGCAGCAAATCATACAGACTACTTGTTAGATAGCAAAGAGATTCATATAATGGCATCACGATCATAGCAATCTCACCTGATGTATGCCAAAAAGCAATGGGTTGGAAAGTGGCAAATTTGAAAGGCTGTGGAACACAATCAAATAAAACGCTAGTGAAAATAGCACGACTCTTCCAGATCTATTCTTCCCCGGTATAGTATGGTGCTTCAATTGCATTGATTTCTTTGTCTTTTTGGTGATCTTGGCGTGTCTCGTTCTATTATTCGTTCCATCCGATAAACTTTTCAACACTCCAAGAACCAGAAAGACAAACAGCAAGGGATGGCAAAGCTGAGAAAAGGCAAAGTCATTCACCCAGCTAATAGTTCTGACTACCATTCCTTCTGATCCGGAATCGTCTCCTGAAAACAATTGATAGGTACCATAATCTCGACGCAAGAAATGATGAAAGAAACCACCAACGGATGTCACATCACCCCAAGATCCGGCATGTGGATGAAGACTTGCCATGATTGGTAGTGCAATGTATGGACTCATTCCTAGCAAGAAAGCTGCTGCTGATGCCATCAGCAGACCAGGTCTCTGAAATAAGCTCGATCGAAAACATACGTAGCCAAAGACTGGTAATATTAGAAGAATTGAGGTGTGTTGATTCGTCATTGATAGTCCACATAGAAAAGCGCCGATGATGATCATCGTCACATCCTTGTTGTAACAAATAATCGTTGCCATGCTTCGATTTCTTTCTATGATTTTATCTTCATAAATTACCAATGCGAATAGAATTGCCGAGACGAACAAGTTATGAAGAGCAAAAACCTCTGCCTCCTTGTTGTACTTCCACATGAGTGGGGAAAATGCGCAAAGAAGGCTCGATGATATAGCACACGATACTCGGAATGCGAGATTGTTATTTTCGGAAGATTTGGTTAATCGAAATACAATAGATGAAATCAAGCCCGTCGAAATGGCTCCAAAAAGACACGAAGTCACGTTGACCCAGTAGACAGGTTTCATCGTTCGGTCATCGGGAAACCACGTGTCATCAATAAACGACGCGATACGGACAACTGCACCGATGATCAAAACGTACAATGGATATCCCGGAGGATGAGCAGTCCCCAATTGGCAGCCTTCAGCGACCAATTCCCCGGCATCACCTCCTGCTATGTCAGATGATGTCGTCGAAACATAGATAATGAATGCAATAATGGCCGGAACGAGAAAAACGATGTGCTCGATGGGGGCATTTATCGACCACAGGAACTTCATAGTCTTCTGCGAGTGGAGTTTAACGTCCATCGGCTTCCTTCTGACCGTCTTGAGAATTCATTTTAAAACAAAAAAAGGCAAAAAGCTGAAACAAGCTCTAAGAAAGAGCAACGCTTCAACCTCCGCAGAACTGAAACTGTGCCGGCCTGCCGCTGCCCCCTGGCTCACAGCTTTGGGTTTGTCACATCTCGCTGGTTATTAACAAGTACCAATATGCATGGTAAGCTAATGGTGGTAGCTTGGTAGCGCAGTTAAGTCTCTCCCCTCTCCCAATCGATGTTCACGTGCAAAGGTAACCAAATTGAATACTAATGTTTATACCTTTAGATGCTTGTGGAAGAGATCACAGATGACAGAGACAGATGATAGAAGATGATAGACAGACAAAAGACTAATGAGAATAAGCCAGCCATGAATTATTATTACTATCGGATTCATTTAGCAATCGTTGCTTCACTAATGGTGCTTCAAACTCAAGTCCAAGCTCTTATACCGCACAAAAGTCCTCACTCTAAGGAAGAAATAAGTCGAAGAGGCTTTGCATTTTCTACCATTTCTACCGTACTACTTCCATTCGCATCCAACGCAATCATTGACGATGGATCACAAGGCATACCGGCAGTTACCGAATCATCTCTAGGGCGATCATTTCGTAAATCAATTGTAAAAGGCGCACAAATTGCAGATGCAATCGATGAGAAATGGGAACGATTCTCCGATGGTTTACGTGATAAAAGTAGTTGCGATCCAAAGACTGGTAGACGTTTATATGACAATGGCAAGAGAAAAGACGGGACCTCCATCGGTAACCCTGGTTTAGGTTCATTGTGTAATCCTGAACCTTTGGTGCCTCTCAATACTGAAGTGGTTAGTCAGGTGCTGAATCTTGCAGTGGTGAGCGCAGCTGTGTATGGAAGAGGGGAGGAGACCCTACGTGACAAAATTAAAGAATTGAAGGCGCTGGTCTCACCTTCATTTGAGCGCAAAGTGCAACTGAGTACTACTGACGAGGAAAAAGAGAGAGTGCGTTTTAACTTGGAAGCCTATGCAGTATTACGTGCAATCACAATCTATTTAAATGACAAACAATCAATCAGAAACTTTCAAAACAATTGGGGGGAACAGCTTGTTAACCTATTTGCGCCCACAGCGTCAAGAAGGGATTACGTTTCTCCATTTCCAGAGACACAAGATGGAGACTATGATTATGATAAAGGAAAGCTGTTGGACGCATTAGGGAAGTTGACTGTCACACTGACTCAACTGAAGGCTTGTGGCATGATTGGGTACTATGAAATTTCCATTCCATACGACGATTATGGAAGTGTAGTCACAATTGCGATTGACGACTATGTTCCTATTACAACTGAAATATTACTATCAGAACAAGTGCAATTTAAATGTGAAGGGCCAACTCAGGCATTGGTTAGACATTTGTTTGGAGCTGCTGGAATAGATTTTTCGTTGGACACATTCTATATCGACCCTTCAACAACAAAGCAGGAGGATTACAATCCTACTCAACTATTATTAAGTGCAAATAACTTAAGAGCATTTTGATAAGTGAAAGTGTGGGTAATTCAAAGAAAAAATTATTGAAATTTAATCTAGGTACGGACAAAAATCTTAATTGGCTTCTAGGTAATACCATCAAAACATTTAATGACATGCCTTGAAGGCGCTTACACCTCATACGGGAGGCTCAATCGAAAGAGTCGGAAAGCCATTTGTATACCCAGGAGCTTCATTTACCCAAAATGTATGAATTTCTCCTTTTCCTTTAATGTCAATGTGGCCACGTGATAATTTTGGAATATCTGGTGCCTGATCATCCAACAAATTTGCTGTTGTAACTGAGCAGTGGATTCGCCCTGGAAGGGAATTGCTTTCCATTCTGCTTGCTGTGTTTACTGTATCACCAAATATACTGTACTTAGGAAGTCTAGTACCAAGTACATCTGCAATGACTGGGCCACTGTTTAAACCTACACGAATCTGAACATATCCTCTAGACAGATCATCTTCATCCAGTGGGACTTCATTTGCTGCCCTGACACAATCTATGGCAAATTGCGCTAAACGCTTAGCGTGGTCATCTCTTTGATCTTTCACGAGATTAGTCACTGCAAGATATGCATCTCTGTTGAAATGCTAGCGTTTAGAATAGACTGAAAAGTTTCCAGACAAGCATTTTAATAATGGTATAGCACTCACCCAATAACTTCAATCTTGAACACTTGGTGTATCTCTGACAAGGCGTCGAATCGGATGTACAATCTATCCAACATACTAGCGCATTTTACGTGGCCCAACTGCTCTGATATTGTGGTAAACGAAACAACATCGCTAAAGAATACTGACACGCATTCATGGTGTTCTGCTTCAATTTTTCGTCCTTCTTGCAGGGCCTTCGCGATGTGCTCAGGGAACATCATATTGATAAGGTCTGCATCACTTCTCGATGTTCTAAGATTTGTTTTTGTACGAACAGTCAAGTGCATTTCGCCTGGTTCAACATTTTCCACTCTCTCTCTTCTTAACCTCAAGTCCAGTTCCTCTGACGATGGACGAGCAGAGGGATCGGCATCGAGACACTCTCTCATCATAACACCGATTGTATCGGGGCAGGAATCTGGGACTGGAGGGCGTTTGTTTATGTTTCTATCACAAATTTTCGTGAGAATCATACGAAAATCATTTTCCTCATCGCCTTCGTATGGATCCTTTCTACTATAGACCTCGTAAAGGATGATGCCAATACTGTAGACGTCAGATGATGTAGTATTCACACTCTCACCACGTAATAGTTCGGGGCTCATCCAAAATGGTGTTCCAGCTACGCCAATCTTTCGCTTTTGAGTAAGTCCAAAATCGGCTATCTTAGCCCTGAAGTTTGAATCAACCAGAATGTTTGCACTTTTCAAGTCACCATGAATGATGGGTGGGCTTGCGCAATGCAAAAATCTAAGACCCTGGAATATATCTTGTAGAATTGGCAGCAAGACATCGCCATCAATGGCAACTGTGGTATTATGAAGGATGTCATAAAGAGAGCCTTTAGACATATACTCCATGACTAGCGCTGGTTCATAGCCATCCTCATACACTGCTCCCATGACCGTTGTGATACACGGGTGTCTCAATTTGCTTAAATGCCTCATTTCTTCAATAAAGTCTCTGGTCAACTTTTCATGGGTTGATGCATCACAAGCTTTTTTACTGCCAATGGAATAGTATGCTGCAAAGAAAGAATCCAGCCCATTCCCATTCCTCGAATCATAGTTACTAGTTCCGGTAAGTAGTATGGTTTTATTGCCCGACGCGGCGGCAACATCTGACGTTGTTTCGTCTTCGGTAACATTTTCATCCAAAACTGATAGCACAGATGATCTCCTGTTCTCTTCACTTACTGAGTAATTGGACTTTCTACGAAATAAAATCGAAGGGCTTCTTGCAATAATACTATCAGTCACTCTTCCTCTGTTTTTCGGAGGAAGCACTCGCTTCACTGCGACATCCTAGACAAGAATCCGCAGCCGTGTGAAAGAAGGGCGAGCACATTAATATTCACTTGAACTTACTGCGATGTACTGGCACAATAAAAGAACTACTAACCGTTCCTCGATACTCTGCTAGCAAGACAAGGCCAAAAGTGCCGCGCCCGATAACTACAGCTGGATCCGTGAATTTAAGCTCTTCTGGTCGAACCACCCAAATGTCCTCTGAGTTTTTCTTTTTGCGATGCTGAATCATCAAAAAGATGGCTACTACAATCACAAAGATCAGAACACAAACCGCAACCATAACGCCAATCAGAAGGACATTTTTCGGTTCTTGATAAACCTCACATGTCCCTTGTTGTTGCTCCCAAAGACTATAATTTCCTATAGTATCAATACCTCGCACAAGGTTAGAAGGACGAATTTGCCCTTCCGGGCATGCCTCACAAACTTCGAATTAACATATACACATTGCAATAAGGTGTACGCGACTTTTATTACTCTCTGAATGAGAAAAATGAAGGGTACTTACCAGCTGTGGTCTCATCTCTCACTGTGTCAACCGGACATGAACACATCGCAATTTTGGCTTCTTCATTTGGATCACAAAATGCACCCTCCATTAACATTGGAGCGGCGCAAGTGACAGGTAGAACAGCTTGCCCTTTAATATTGCAAGCAGCCTCTGGACAAGTTACGCATGTATTATTTGTGACACCAGCACCAGATATGCCATAACTCCCGGTAGAGCACGGCTCGCATGTTTTTGTTGCATTGTTATACTCTGTTCCAACCCGACAACACTCCCACATATGAGCTTCGTTCAGATCTGAATAGGAAGTGGCATTGGTATGATCACAGCCAGTCCTCGAGTAAAATACGATGACAGAATTCTGCCCGTGATCTACAGCAATCAAATCATTGTCTCCATCACCATCCAAATCTGCATTTGATACATAGTGTCCACTCAGACCAATGTATATGGTATGGTTTTCCCATTCGTATCCCTCTCCGTCGACATTTTCATACCAGTTTATGTAGCCATCGAAGAAGGATGCAGATGCGACATCAATATCTCCATCTCTATCAAAATCCACAGCCGTTACACTTAAAACAAAGTCGGCTTGATCATAGATCAATGTCCTAGTGAAGTTGCCGTATCCATCATTCCTCCACAGCGTAACTGCATCATTTCCATTACTAGCTACAACCAGGTCTTGATGACCATCACCATCGACATCTTCAGCTACTAACGAGTACGCACCTAGAGAATGATTGCCCTGAGACACTATCAATTTTTGTGTAAACACACCCTTTCCGTCATTTGGATACCAAGCCACGGTATCATCATCTTTGGATGCAGAAGCAATGTCAAGCCATCCATCCCCATTAAGATCGACAGCAATCGCAGTCCGTGCTCCAATAGCATCATCATCAACAACTGTTTTGATTTCACAGAATGTACCGTTACCCAAGTTCCAGAAGACGGCAATGGTATTGTCACCACTACTAGCCGATACTACATCTACGGTCCCATCATTGTCTAGATCAGCAACGAAGACACCTTGACCTTCATTGACAGCTGAGCTTATCAAATGAGGAGTAAATTCACCAGTACCGTCATTCTCAAACCATCGCAAACTCGAATCATAGTAACTTGCACCTATAACATCAATATCTCCGTCGGCATCTACATCTGCTACTGTTACTATTCTGCTACCCAAGGAACTCCATGTAATCTGCTTCTTAATACTAAACTGCGGCGTCAAATCACCCTCGACATAGGATTCGTTCGAAATTCCCTCGTTTCTGAACCAACTCACGGCGTTATCATTAGAGCTTGCCGCCACTAGATCAAGTCGACCATCGCCATCGAGGTCGGCGGCGATGGCGCAGCGTGCCCCCATGGCTTGGTTGGTGACTAGAGTTGATCGCGATGCAACGAGGAGGGAGGTTGTGTATGATTCGATGGGTGGGGGTGGGGGAGGGATAATCGACATGGCTTATGTGAATGTTTCTTTGGTAAATGATGTTCTCTATCTTTGCTAATGATTTATCTCTAGAGACTCTGAAGAACTGAAGACGGTAACATGCTCCTATCTTTTATATTGTCGCCATCTATCTTGCTTGTGTCGAGTCTCATAACTCATAACATTGTGTGTTGATTGATTGTGTCTACAGTCTACACTGTGAGAGAGTGCTCAATACTCCATACTGGCTATTCTGGCAAGTTGGAAGTTAATTAAACCTTGTGGTTAAATAAGGTGTTACGAGAGGTTATGAGTGTTATGTTATGGTATCTGATTTACGTTGTTGTCTCTTGGGGGTCTGGTCTGCTGAGGGCCATCTGTCGCCAGCTGTCGTCATTTGGTCGTCATCTACAAGTCCTTCTATCATCACAGTGTTAAATTTGTACCTTTAAAATACTTGTTGTTATACACATCGAAAAAAGGTAATATCTAAGATTCGACCATGGCGAACACAAACGACGCCGCTTTGAATATCTTCACAATCACCCAACCCAATTTTCCCATTCCTCTTCAGTTCGATTCTTAAAATACTCCTATCCAAGGTGATGATTATGATGACGGTGATGCAGCAGCGGTTCTGCTGTTCGAATCCGTCATCTTCGAAGTGGCACAATAATTATTTGTCCATTGACAGATCTGTGCAATATTTGCTCAATATTTGAGAGAATGGTGCATGCTCTTCTCAACACGAAGTTGGTCTAGCGATCGGTGCTGCCATCAATATTTGCGCAGTGAGAACCATGAAAATGGTTATGGCATTACAATTAAGGTCATTTTTGGGGTTAAGGTACTGCTCAATTATTTTGTCAGATGAGGTCTGAGGACATATTCTTTTTTGATTTATTTGATCATACATATGACATGCATTTGAACAGAACAGTAGCGCACATAAAAATAATTCAATAGCCATTTCTAATTATTTAACTTGTTGTGTTTGAAAAGAAGATTCATTTATGTTAACAATTAACTGAATTACTACAGCACACAATACCCATTCCTTTGTGTTTATTTTCGATCTTTCAGTGCAATACAGTACATTGGGTTCAAGAGTGGGGGGGGGGGGGGGGCTTTTAAAAATAGTATCTGTGGTCAAAGTGACGCTTGCAGTGGATTGATGTGATGAAATTAGCCCTATTCACCTCTTGGGGTTTGCGCTGAAGTTGGATATTGGCGAAGTTAGGTGTAATCGTAGTTACAGTTGTGAGACGATTCTGTGACGCCATCGTTAAGTAATTTCTAGCTTTGTCGTTAAGTAATTTTTTAATTTTACGGTTAATAGAATCCCTATGTAAAAATTGGGCGCCCTTATATCTCGACAACCCCAAGCCCTCACACCAAGCCCTTTATTGCAGTCACTAGCCAACTCACTGGGCTAGTGATTGCAACAAAGGGCTTGAAAAAAATCCATCGGGTTGTCCAGTAATAAGCCTGCCCAATTAGGGGGTACATGCTCGAACTCAAATGTACTGTATCCTGGTTCAAGATCGTCACATTATTGTGTATTTTGTACAGTATTATCTTCCAAAACAATAATAGCTGATTGTTGCGTCAGTTGTTCTCTTATTCCACATCCATAATTGTTTTGTGTTGATATTGTACTGTACATATATTTTTTATCCTAACAAACGATTGACTGTTATGTTTTCGTCCATCGAATCAACTCCAGTGGTCTACATCCTGCAATTCATCTATCAGCTCCATGCCATTCTATTTCTATTGCTGGAGATAAGGGAGTTTGTTTGCTACTTAATATTCATCATAGCAGAGCAACATCACCGTCATCACTTGTTCCGCTATACAACGCTTATCAACACTGCCATTTGTATGAGTATCGGGTAGTGTTTTGCGGTGTTAGTATCAACTAAAGACAGATGTTGAGGTCAGAATGGTGGATAGTAGATGTACCATCCACAACGATGTTGTCTGGTAGGTAGAATGCAACAGCTTCAGGGGCAAGATATTGGTGGATCGATGGTAACAGTCGATTGATGATAGTGTTGAGGTTGAGCTACTTATTCCAAAGGCGATCCACCGGAGATGAAGTGGCTGCTTTGTTATTGATAGCATCCGTATCGACGACGGAGGTTGATTTCATGGTCGAAGGTAGTTGGCTTTGGCTAACTTTTTTGTGAGTGGATATCTTTTGAGAGATATTATGAAAGGTAAATTTCTCCGGATGCGAAGGCGGAGAATAGCGAAGAATCAACTTTATTAGCGCCAGTTATTTGTTAGCGCGTTTTGACACTGTTATGTTTCTCCGAAAGTCTTGTGATCTACCTTAGATAACGTACTATGTACTATCGACTACTGCGGTATGGTAGTGTGTATAGGTATGTAGGTGTGTACCTAATAGTGTTTTTTTACCTACTGCTAGATACCTACTATCTACTGTTTGGCGCGCCTTCTTCTCCCTTGCTCTCCCTGCCCTGCCTTCTGCCTTTCGTTCGTTCTCTCACTCTCGCTTTTGACTTTTGACCTCGCTTTTCTCTCTCCAAATCCCAAATCCACAAGCCGAATTCATCAACTCGCCATGTCGAGAAGTTTCCTACAATCCCTCCCCTCTCATAAAAAGAGACGCAAGCACCGTCACCGCGAACGACGTTCGGGATCTCAGACCGAAAAGGACGACGAACGCATTTCTCAGAAATCAGCCGGTGAAATGACCGCGGAGGCAGTTCGTAACAATCATCACCCAAACCAAGCAGAGAATCAAACGAACGATGCTCAGTTTGTCGTCGAAGAAGAGATTGTCGAGAAGGAGGAGACAGAAGACCAAGATCTCCTTTCGGCGGAAAGTTGTGTTGCCGAAACAGAGTTCCAATACCCAGTCCCCACGGTGAATTTACAAAATGCATCACAGGGCGAGGAGAGCGTGGGGCTGTATTCTCCGCTCAGTGGACTCGCTCCTAATTTAAGTGACAAACGTGATTCGAAATCAATATTCGACAAGAGAGATGAAGATGATAATATAGCGGGGGGACTCGCTGATGGGAGCAACGACGACAAGACGAGGCAGATAGAATTACCCCCTCTGAATGGTAATTGCAGGTTACCCGCAGTTGATTCGCGAAAGAACCAACAGATTTGCTATGCCACGTCTGACGGAACAATTGATAAACATATACAGCTCATAGGTGCTGCTAGGGACAGTGGGAAACTGAAAGAAACGTCTTGTCTTTCTCATCAGAGTTGCACTACTGTTGACCACTCATTTGCTATGTTGAATCGATCGTCAACCAAAGCTGTGCCTGATAATGATGCTATTCGTTCAACCAATAATCAACAGTCTAAATCTACTGGTAAGGGGGACAACAGCAAAACAAAAGACTCTCTTGACTCCACTGTTAGTCACTCGGACTGTAATAATATGTACAGTTCAAGTAACAATCAGAACATTTCATCAAAGAGGCCCCACGCGAATGTTTCACGTGTCTGCCAATCAAATGTAGATCAGCAGCCTTCGTTGGACAGCAGGGCAAGCAGTCATTCGAATCAAACGAATATAGACAAAGAAGATAGAGCTACTACTGTTCTCACGAAATCTGAATTATGTCTGACATCGTCAGACATAATGGCATGCACAGAAGAAATCAATGGTTCATACACATCCGCACAAAGCCAAGAAGAACTTTTTTCGAATGTAGACACGGCCTCCTTCCAAGCTACTCTCGAAAAATTCCAGCAGTATCTTCATGCCCTGTCTCAACCAACCTCAATAGAAAGGGCCTCTTTCGAACAACTACATCCAGCCGAATGGGCTTGTGCCATTTTCGAAAAAGGAATGGGTGTGACGCATTGCAATGTATGTTTTATCTGTGAAATGATTGAGCATATTACCATTGGGATAGAGGATTCTAATGCAGATGCTGCAAAGCTACGGCATTTACAAGAGTGTACAGAGTTGGTGTTTGGAGTTTGTTCTGAAAGTGATAGCGACTATGCAAACAATTCTTGTGAAACGGTTGTATGCATATCAAGTTCTAATGGTTGTACTAACTTGCAATTCAAAAGGAAACCCAGCAGTGTCAAACAAGCGCCGCAGGAAATGCAGTCTATCCGACAATTCAACCAAGAACTGCCCACTCATTTGAACGAGATCTCCAAGATCTTTGAGGAATACTCAAATCAAAAAGTCCAGCCACTTCAACAACAGCTAGACCTAACACGGAATGCCCTGGCAAAAACTCGTGAGGGCGCAGTGGAACTTCAAAAAACTGCACTAGACTTACAAGATCAATTGCATCACGCCAGACTAGACGCAGACGACGCATTGTCCAGGCAGACTGAGCTAGAGTCTGCTTTCAGCAAACAAAAGAATGATTTTGAGAAGCAGCTGAAATCGTTCGACAGAGTGAAGGAACACTACAAGCGCTTGCTGGAGCAGAAAGAGCAGGAGCTAACAGATGCAAGAGCTCAGATTAGACAGGATTCAACGATGCCAGAGACGGCAGATTTAATATCAAGTGCTCATCTGCCCACCATTCAGTCAAAAATTATAGATGATTCCAAAAGAAGGCAGCCCGATGCCATGCAGTTTCAGCATGGAGCTGAAGCTGAGGCTGTGACACGTTCAACCAAAAGAAATAGAATCAGTGTTGAACCTGATCTGTCAAGAGATAGCATTGTAAAAGAGTCACCACCAATCTCATCTCCTCACACTAACGATGACATTCCAAGGCAACACCAACACCAGACGAATAATCAACGAAGTCAAATCGACCGAAACCCTTTAGGATCTCTGGCAGTAAATAAATTTCTTTGTCAACCAACCAATGACAATGCCCGCGACGTGAAGCCACATTTTCTTGTAAGAGACAAAGAAGGGATTTCCAACGGATGTTTGGCGGCTAAACCTCAACGCGAGAGAACAACAGTCGCTTCAAAAACAGCCAAGCCTATTCAACCCCCCAAACGAAAACATGTGCAAATGAAGAATCCATACGCCAAAGTGCCCAGCCAAGAGAGGTACGAGCGCGATCATCAATACGACTTCAAATATCGAGAGGTCGTGAGAGGAAGGGAAGCTCGTGCAGCCTTACCAGCCCATGAGTGCGAGGCTTGTAGAAAGTTCAATGATGCAGTATATGCACAAACAGGTGCAGATATGCCGGAAAGAGAAGAAATGGTGAAAGCATGCTCTCGACACCGAGCACGTTTTGCCCCTGAGCTGACGCCTGCAGATTTTTGGGAAACGGACTTCATCGACGAAATGTAGTATTATCTCACAGTGTATAATTTCAATTACACCAAAACAGCACCACACTGTCGTAATCTAAGCCAGGGTTATGCGAATCTGCTCGGTTCTATTTTTATAAGCATTACCTTCGAGTCACAAAAGAAAGCTTCCGTCACCTTCGACAAACACAAAACACCTAGATAAGTACCATGACAGAATCCACAATGGACATCGACACCCCATCCGCGGAAACGAAGGCACCTCAGGAGTGTGGAGGAGGAGGAGGAGGAGGGGGTTGTGGCTTTTGGTGGGTGGCACTTTCAAGTTTTTTTTTGAAAGTTTTTTCATTGGATAATCACCTTGGTAATGCGAAAGTCACAAATCAGCCCCCTCCGCGATAGTACGGGCGGGGATGGCAGACAGCACTCCAATTCTCAAGTGGGTAGAACATCCATCAAAGGAATGATGAGCTCAATACGTCTATCGGCAATGAATATAGACAAATTTGATCAGGCACTGTCTCCTGATTTTGCATCTGGTTTTGAGGAGTCTGTGGATTGCTTCGCTGAAATAACTACCAAGGCAGCAGCATTGCTTGATGCCGAGAAATGCTTCCTATTCATAAAGGATGATAACGAGCAAAAGCTTTACACATTCATCACTGATAACAAGGGCGAGCACATACGTGCGACAAAACCACTTGATAGAGGTATTGCGGGATCTATTCTATCAGAGCCTACGGGATACACTGCAAATAAAGCGAATCAATCAGAGCGTTGGTCTCAGCAGTTAGATGAATTGCCTAACTTTGTTACAATCTCATATCTGGCATGGCCAATATGGGATTTCTCTTCCTGTAAGTGTATTGGAGTTGTGGAGTTTCGTAACAAAGGAGGGGGGACTTCTTTCAGCCCCGCAGACTCGCAGTTTGCACGTATTATTGCGTTGCAGCTGGGACATGCCATTATTCATTACAAACAGCAAGAGCTCATTGCCGGTCACACAGAGGCCATCAACAAGGCATACGAAAAGAACTCTGACAATGGCGAGACCATTGATATTTCATCCGGTACTGAGTTTGACAACTCAAAGAAGACCGTTATGTTTGCATCCTCAGGCTCAAGAGCAGCATTTACATTAGCCAAGCAGCCGTCATTGTTTGATGTCAGGCGGTCTAGTGTTTCCATAAGTGGCAGAGCTTGGGACTACGATGTCTTTTTGCAGTCAGAAGAGGATCTGATGATGCATGCAATTGACATATTTGATGAAAGAGGACTCTTTTCACGGTTTTCTATCCCAATGACAACCTTTGTTAACTTTGTTGGAGAAATCAAGCTTGGATACAACAAGTCTTCTCCGTACCACAACTCCTATCATGCATTTGATGTCATGCATGTGTGCTATCTTTTGATGACAAAATGCAGAGCCGACGAATATCTAGAAAGTTTCAACACCTTATCCATCTTGGTAGCGGCTCTGGCGCACGATCTTGGCCACGATGGATACAATAATGCATTTCATCAAAACACTGGTAGTGAACTGGCAGTGACATACAACGGCATTAGTATCCTCGAGAATTACTCCGCAGCATACCTGTTTCGAATACTTCGGAAACAGGAGAATAATATCTTTGCCCGATTAGACGCCGAAGAGATGACAAAGATGCGAACTAGACTCATCGATTTGATTTTGGATACCGATGCCAAGAATCATTTCATGCTCATGACTAGATTCAAACACGGGCTAGAGATGAAGAAGTTATCACGGGGATTACTGAGTAGCATGATTCTACATGTCTCGGATGTGTCGAACCCAGCGCGGCCAGGTGGCGTGGCACGCAAATGGGCATACGCTGTCCAAAGAGAGTTCTTCCGTCAAGGCGACAAAGAAAAAGAGCTGGGCCTGTCACAGAGCCCTTTCATGGACAGAGAATTTGAGAATCTTCCCCGTATGCAGGTAGCATTCATTGATGCAGTGGTGCAGCCAGTTTTCAGATTGCTGGCAGACTTTTTGCCCTTAGTGGAAGAAAAATGCATCAAGTCGCTTCAGCTTAATCGTGCATTTTGGCAAAACATGTTGCATCGTGGTATACTAAAGACTGATGATATAATATCGTTTCTGGAAATGAATAAGAGAGATGATTCTCTTATCTTGCCTGCCATGGAGGATAACCAAGATGAAAATTCAAGCATGGACTGTGATGGTGGCGACGATCATGCCCCGGTCCCCATTCCGGGCATTCCAGCGGACGCCACAAAAAATCACGGAGAAAATGATGCAAGAAGGGCCAGTCTTATATCTATAGACACAATACGTCATAATTATGATCCAGAGCTGGGCAATTTAGGTGATGGAAGAGATTCTATTCTCAAACAACGAAGATCATTCACATACACAGTAGTTGAATCAAGTGAGGGGTGTTTGCGGACAGTGTATAGAGCCATGAAAGTTTCTCTTGAGTCGCCAGTCTTTCAGTTGTTGACTTTCTTCGCCACTTTATATGCCCTGTTTGCTTTTGATCTTAATGCAGCCGTCGGCGAGAAGGACAGCGATGGTATTATTGATCAGGTCACGCTCGTGGTCTTGATACTCTTCCTGATTGAGCTATTGTTCAGTTTGATATGTGTCTCGGGATATATCCAATTCTTCTTTTGGCTAGATTTGGTAGCATCAATCTCATTGTACCTTGAAATTGGCTTTTTGGTGCGATTGGGACCGGAGATTGGTGATGCCGATGACTTTGCATTGGCAAAAGCGGGACGCGCCGCGAAAGCTGGTGCCCGAGCTGGAAGACTAGCGAGTATTTTACGAGTCATTCGATTGGTGAAAGTCTTCAAGCTTGCCAAGTGGGCATTGGAGCGAGTAACCAATAGGAATAAGAGGCCCGATGACACAGATGATTTAGAGAACGAATTGCATTTTAGCATGAGCATTATTGGCCAAAAAATGACGGAAAGCATCACAAAGAAAGTGATTATTGCTGTTGTGCTCATGCTCATCATGTTCTCAGCCACAGATGTAGATTATACACCCGACGCGCGACAGTTCCAACTGGACACAATTGCCGAGTTTCCAGAATCTGTTGCTCTCGTTGATAGCTTCTTTGACTCTCATGACAACATCATTGCCTTCAGTGGACCTGGGTACAAGTACAAGGACCAAGAACGAATAGATGCCCTCCGTGACACGGAGATTTTGATGCTGAATTCTACTGTAGACGAGTTCACCACTGCAAGCTTTGACATTTCACAGGATGTTGTATCCCAAGCGTGGTATTCGCTGCTCATCACATCGTTTGTCACAATGCTACTTGCAACTATGGGATTGCTTTTCAGTAGAGATGCCTATAAGATGGTTATTCATCCCATTGAAAAGATGAAATACACAGTGCAGCATCTATCCGAGAATCCATTGCTTCATTTGGAAAGGATAAAGAAGAGGAACAATGGTGAATCAACTGAAACTGACATGCTGGCACAGGCAATTACCAAAATGGCGTCACTGCTTCAAGTTGGATTTGGGTCTGCTGGGGCAGAAATTATTGCCAAGAACCTTAGTGATATGGGAGAACTAGACCCAATGATCCCCGGCGTGAGGGTTAATGCAATCTTTGGGTTTTGCGACATTCGAGATTTCACCTTTGCAACAGAGGGTCTCCAGCAAGATGTTATGATTTTTGTAAACAAGATTGCTCGAATCGCTCACAGTCACGTGGTTCAATCTGGAGGTCACCCAAACAAGAATATTGGCGATGCCTTTCTCCTTGTTTGGAAACTCAAGAGTGGAAAGAATACAAATAGCAGTGGGGATTTACAGAGAGAACTTCATGACGCAGCATTGACTTGTGTTCAGAATATACTTCAAGATCTACGCCATGCTGGGAGTATAGGGTCATTTCTTAAAGATGATATGAGTGGAATGAGTCCAGCATGGGCGACTAGCCTTGAAAGCTACAAGGTCGCCATGGGGTTCGGTCTTCACAAGGGGTGGGCAATTGAAGGAGCTATAGGATCAAAACTCAAGATTGATGCATCGTATTTATCTCCCCATGTTAATTTAGCATCAAGGCTCGAAGCAGCCACCAAGCAATATAATGTCAACCTGCTGATGTCCGACGCTTTCTTCGGTGGGTTATCTGGAAATCTTCAGTCTACATGTCGACGATGTGACAAAGTCATTTTCAAAGGCAGTACTGATCCAATGGTGATATATCACCAAGACGTGGACTCATTGGCTGCATATTCTTTACCAACACAAAACCACGAGTATATGCTGGAATTGACAGCATGGGACGATGAGACTGATAGGGCATACAATGGCCTTATCAATGATGCGAAGTCAAAAATTTCATCAGAGCGAGAACTTGTTCAAAGAGAAGTATATGATGCATTATTCAATTCATATCTCGACTGTGACTGGAACAGGTGCAAGATATTCTGCCATTTATGGGTGGCGAAATTCCCCAGGGATCCTGTTGTGATTTGCATGATAAATCACTTATCAAATTACAAATTCCAATGTCCCGAATCGTGGCCAGGATTTCATGCACTAGATGAAAAGTGAATACTGCGATATGATGTATGTCCACCTACGTCAACGACCGCATAGAGATAGACCGCGACACGGGGTCGCTATATTTGGCTGAAAAGAAAAGCCTCACCGAGTTGACTATGTTTTGAGTATTAGAAGTTGTTGAAGCGACATGGTGCTGTACCAGTGTAAAATTGTACATTTCATATAAGTATTATGTTGCTTGAGCAACGCTTACAAAGGACTCATTAAATTCATCAACAGGGAGCTTTCCATCCTTATTCGTCCACGATATTTCTTTAAGATGTTCTGTTTCCAGCAGGTATCTCGGAACATCCACATTGCCTCATAGAACTTATCATCTCCATCGCAAAGACTTAGACATTCACTAGTAGTTCCAATCAAATACTTTCACAAGCCAGTTGCAATGGAAGCAATCCATCTGGTTCAGCTAAAGAATGCAATAATTTAGATTCAGATGAGTATTGTAGTATTGGTGAGCGCAGAATAGCTAGCACAATTTGACAAGGTAAGCACCCCTGCCGAATAGTCTCTCTACTTACTGAGCATTACCGAGGAGGCGATGTAGCCCTAACTCAAACTACACTCAATAATCTCATAATCTTAGATGCACTTATATTTAGCCTTTACTCACGGAGAAGCAACTGCAATTTGCTGCTGCGAAGAACTTTCGTTTGCAATAACATCAACAGCACTCTCAATCATCTCAGGAACCATTGGCTCCTCTGTAATTTCCTCAATAAAGACCTGATCTGAAACTTCGTCTTTGCTAAGTCCAGGAGCTGATGTTGGTTCACTGTGTTTGGGAGTCTGGGCCATGCGATTTGGATCCTCTCGCGTCGGAATAAATAGCTTGAATTCAGGTGGCAGCTCTTCTTCAGAATATAGTCTATCAGAGAAATACACTCTACGAATGCGGCAATTTGCATGAATTTGGACACGAAGAGTTTCAACGTAGTTTGTTCCATAAGCCCTACGAGTGAAATCCGATAAATTGAATTGGATTTGATTCCACCCCTCATCCAGACGCATTGGCATTGTGCAAATAAACGGCTTCACTCGTGTCGTCGATTGATAATTCGACGCCCTAAATCGTCTCTTGACGCCTTTATCATCAAGCACTTGAACTTCGAAAGTGAAGTACTTCTTCAAGTTCTTAATAATCATGACCAGAAACGGCAATTTGATCCCCAATGTTTGCTTGGGATCGGCCGGACAGACAATGTAACTCGTGGACACATTCGTTCCCATTATTTCCAACACCGAGCTTTGAATGTCTTGGTCAGTGATTCGTTTGATGTGCCCATTTTTCACCTTGGAATCCCAAATCTGGAGTGGCTTTGACCCAATAGAATAGAGAATGGACAGAAAGCCACTTTGGAATGTGTTGCGAAACATGGGCTTGACTGCGGAAAGGTGTTGACCTCGTTTGAGCTTGTTGAGCTCGTTGACCTTTGACCACCGATTTTGAAAAAAAAAACTGAGAGACGAAAAAACCCAAGGAGGTGGGAAAGCAGAAAGCAGCCCACACAAGGCCAGCAGAAGGCAGGAACCGAAGCGACAGCAAACGTAAACACTCACACAATGATTAGCCGAGAAAAATCACAGAGTAGGTTCAGGAGAGTTGCCTGGGTATCGATCTATCTGTCGTTACTGACAGGTATTTCACACGTGAGATCCTTCCCTACGTACAATTTATTCATTGCAGTCATTGCCCTCTTTACTGGCATTCAAAATGACAAAGAGACCATTCTAAAACAAACATCAGTCTGCGCAACGGTTGCTTCCTTATCTTTAGTAGCTGATATTGTGTTCTGCTCAGTTTGGGCTGGCGAGGTGAGTTGGGCATTTGTAATTTGACCAGTAATGGGCGTTATGAATGTGGATCATTCATTTCGTGTCAATCACTGCAGATTAAAGAAAGCTTTGTAGGGGTAGTCAAGTTCGCACTGGCTATGTTCATCTCAAACATGTTCACAAAGGCAGCCATGATATATTCAGCACTGATAGTAACCGTGGCGCTTTCATTAGAAGAAGATTCGGATGATACTCATCGGAGCAGAGAGCTTGAAGAATCATTTTCAACCGGAAGTCAAACGGGCCTCGAGGAAAGCATAGACAATGAGGCTTTGACTCCGGCGTCAAAGTCTCCAGGAGTAACATTTAGCTCGGATATTGAAGAAAGGAGCTTTCTCAACGAAGAATCTTGTACGCCATGTAGAGAGGATCAATCTGGTGGACTTTCCGGATTAGTTTCGCCCAATTACAACCCGAATACTTATCAATGCTAAGCACGATGCGTTGTAAGGTTGGTGGTAGCCGAAAAGACAAATATGATAGTAATATCCGGGACGGCGCAAGGAATGGTAACCTATGAGTTATTCTTCAAAAAAAGTTAGAACATCTTCCCTCCACATATTTTTCGCTTCCATTGGCACAGCATGACCACATCCATCAACAACCCTTAAATTGACCCGTTCCTCATCCTGGGTTGAGTTGTTTTGTTGCAATCCGAGTAATTGCGCCAGTCTTTTGGACTGAGCTATAGATGAAATCCTATCTTCAGAACCCACAAGAATCCTACACGATTCTACACATTCATTGCTCCTAATACGTTGAGCCATGCTTGCAGGGGTCCACATGTCATCCATTGCCTGCTTCCCATTGTCAAGGTTGTCTGTATGGGTGCCATGGGTTTGTATTAATATAGCCTTCAGCCCCTCCACAGTGTTGTATTGACATACACCGTCGACCCACAATTGCACTCGCTTAGCTCCAGCCCGCGACAAAAACTGCTCTGAATAGGTAGAAAGAATTATTGCCCATGCAAATGCACGTATCCGGTTGCTTTCTTTTGCAGACTTGTCAGAGTTGACACCCAATATGTCCTTCCAACTAGAAAGAATAACGTTGGCATATTCATCTCGATCTGCTCCTACCCCGGTCAAGTGCAATCTTCGTATTCTCAGTGGTTGTATTGTAGCCGCTGCCATCGCAACTCTGCCACCAAATGAAAATCCCGCAACATCGACTTGTTTGTTCATACCCACACCATCTTGAACAAAATTTTGGTAGTAGTATGAATCAGGGTGAAAGAATGCCTCATTTATTACATCCCAAAAGTCTCTACCCTGTCTATCTAGTGTTACATCAGAAAAATATTGCTCCAATGTCATATCTGAGCGTATATTCAAAGGCGGAGGCGGACCTTGCCCAAGCGCTTCATACATCATAACTGATCTGGAAGAACAGAGTTGCTGCATGTGAAACTCCCAACTAGCGATGGATTGTGCCATACCTCCTAGTATGACTAGGGGTGGATATGAGGATGCACTGGATCGAGGTGGATGAAGGATGAGAGCTCTTCGTCCGGATATGTAGCGTATCTCTTCTTGAATAGGAGATGTCGCCGAAAATAGTGTTGCAGTTTCAGTTCGTTGAATTTTGTTGCTACTGTAGACAGATGAACATTTTGTTGCAAATGCAGAAACGTTAGTTGTTGATGTGAATGTTGGCGACAAAAGCATCAGTATCGGCATAGAGAACGCAGCTAACGGATGAATCATGGTGAGCTGCTATGGTTACTTCGATAGAGAGACAGAGAGACGGGGAGGTGATACGCACGAAGCTATTTTCTTACACATAGAATCCCCCTTGCAAAAAACGAACAGGTGACACGACCATAGGGCTCCACAAAAAACGCCCTTTTGGGTTTTTTGCTGTTTTGCAGTGGGGTTTTCTTTCATGCAAAAACCCAAAAGTCAATACCACTATAACACTTCTAATGCGTCATATAACTTGTGTAGTTCATGTACTGTCAAAGAATGAGAATATATTGGCATATGTGCACACTGAAATTCTTTTAATAACAATAGGGTAAATGTTACACACTTGGAACACCGGACTTGCATGGATTGCTTGACCAGCAACTGGCCTGGCGACCATTCACAACAGATGAGCTTCTGACTGTAACAGTTAAGTTCATATTTCCAGTATGGTGTGATAAATAATGTGGAAAGTGAATGATATGGTAGATACAATTAAATGATGACATACCGTGGACAATATCATACATCAGGTGTATGATGTATCTACCTGTCATAAATATATTATATAATACATATTTATTATGAAATACATATGTCTGAAAGGTCATGCTTTTGCGTGTTCTTCCTCTTCGTGAAATCTCGAAGACAAAAAAAACTCACGCACGGCCGGTAGTAAGAGATCTTACCATCAACCATCATCGATCATCGATCATCATCGATTGCGATGCAAGCCGACACCATGTTGGCGGAGCCATGATTGCAGCACAACTGCAGGTGTAATCAACGCGTTTTAGTTATACATATTAGNATTCCATCCTAGGAACTCTTAGATAATATCTTGTGTGGCTCCTGCGGCTATTTTGGGAATCGTATGATGATCCAATCTTCAATACCTTTACAAGGTAATCGGGCGTTACTGCATTTGCAAAATGTAGATCATCATGCTCAAAAAGTCTGTTGCATAGGTATATTGTAGACATTCCCGCATATTTTGGGGTATCATATGCACTTCCAAAAGAGTCTAGTCTTGTACGTGCATCCATCTCCCCTGTGTAGTATTTTTGTACATCGTAATTCGGGTTTTGTACAAACATCTTTCGAATACGCCCAATGCCTATCTCCTTTGCAAGTGAAAATGGGAGAATCCTACATTCTGCGAAATGATCCTCACTCTCAATCAGTTGGAGGGTGAGGTTCACACTCTCCCACAAAAGATTTTTATCAGGAATTGATAACATTCTAAACTCAATATACCCGGACAGGTCATAAAGGCTGTATTTCTTCAATTTTTCCAGGCAGTCACCTACAGAGGATGACTCGCCTGACTTGATTGTCTTGTGATGTTTATTGAAAGCCTCATTACTCATGATGGCGTTGATATTTCTCTGAGCAAATTCTTGTCCATTTATTTTTCTCATGTTACAAACACAAGAATAAATGACAGGGAAGCTATCTCGATCTGTGTCAGAAATGGGTGGATTCACGGAGTATATGGCAGGGTGTACATTTGTCGCCCTAGCCCTAGAAGATTCTTCATTCATAACAAAGTCATCAAGTTCTGCAGATTCGGCTGACATTTTGGACGATGGACGTGACATTTTGGGAGGAAACGGATGTCGATTGATGTGATTGAGAAGAGATGAGAGATGTTGCGTTGAATTGCAAGATGGTTTACGTGAAATTTTGGAAAGTTAGTAAGGCAGGTAATTATTACCTGTAAAGTTGAAATAATCTACTGACTATTAATATTATATAATATCTTATTTACAAGGTAACTTTGCGCAATATGAGAAAAGCTCCCTCGTATCTCTGTATCTCTCTGTATCACGAGAAAACACCATGAATCATGAGTCATGCGGAGATTCACAATTGAAACATGGTTCACGATCGATCGAAGCGCATGAATAAACAAAACAAACGCCCCTTGCTCAACGTGTCACTGTACAACCATCTAGCTAGCACATTGTCCCAACCGCCGCTGTCAGAATCAGACTCGGCATTACTCGAATCGCATCATAAATCATCTCTAGAATCAGGAAATGGGTGATGGAACATTCGACGGTGACGCTACGTGGCTCATGTCAACGCCTTCATTTCGGTGCGTTTTCGTTACTGAATGTATGTGATTAGTTTATTGTATAGCACTACTGATCTTGTTCATGCAATCAATTCCGTTACGCCTACGTTTGCCAGGCAGAAAAGACTCGTGTGCCAACGCACATACTTTCGCCATGGGTCAGTGCCATTGCCCCATCGTGTGGCGTAGTCTCGCCTCACACATTCGACGTCCTCACGGCCGCGTCTAGAGGCGAGACTACACCACACAATGGGGCGATAATTCTGACCGACGGCGAGCGATGATTCCGCCGCCTTTAGACGCCATTGAATAGTGATAAATGGGGAGCGTTAGTTTGATTGGCTGTCTTTAGTATTACCTGCCAGTGGCGTCAACCAATTGAGCTTGCACAGTTGTTGCTGTTGCGTCGTCAAATAGGGATTACGAATTGATTGATTTCCGGCAACTTGATGTACGCAGTCTTGACGTGACTCCCGTACCGTTCGCCGGTATCGAAAAAGGCGCCGTTGAGATTCTCTAGTCCTGTTGTTGCGTCTATTGTTATTCATCATCATCTTTTGCGAATTGTGAGGAGTGATTTTGTGACCTCTGAGAATACACTAGATACTGTCATCATCTCGATCGTGATCTGGGTTGGTACCGAATAATTGGTACAGAGGAAGGGAGCGTGAGTAGCATTATGTGGTAGAGCATTGTACTGTGAATAACCTAACGTGAGTTTGATTGGCTGTCTTTAGTATTACCTGCCAGTGGCGTCGAGAGAGGCCCTGCAGTTGCTTGCCAAACAACAAATTATTCATGGACCACTTTACTACTCTCACACGAAGAACTCTAAAACAAAAATGAATCTCAGAGCAGCACTCCTCAGCAACAGCCTACTTGGCTACAGAAGCTCTCTTCTTTTCCTTCTTGGCAACTCGACGGCGTTTCTCTTTAAAGAATTCCGTAAGTTTGCTCCTATTGTTCCCAATATATTTACTTCCACGGCTAACCAATTGAGCTTGCAGGTAATCATATTGGGAAGAGCTTGGATAAGCAGTCACGTTATCGAAAAAGTGGTTAAGAAAGTCCTGAACGGCTCGCTTGTCTTTCCTCTGATCATCAAAACTTGTATCCTTCCATCGCCTTTGATCGAAATATGATTTGACCTTGTCAAGAGTGCTATTTGTAGATGAGGCAAGTTTCTTCATCTCAGAAATACTTGGATTTTCGCTCACAGTGTCATAATGGTTCCGAAGTACAGTCAATCTATCTGAGTTTGCTTCTCTTTCTTCAGCACATTTAGGATCCTTGTTACGAAAGTGCGCAAAAAGCTTAAAAGCTTGATCAATCGATATCGAAACTAGGTCTAGCTGTTTGATCTCCTCGATGCCTGCATGATTGTTCTTACGGTACAAATCACGCAACCGGTTGACATCTTGCCTAGAAGCGTGTGTACGCTCGAAGTCTCTCATTATTCCAAATCCATTATTAACTTCTTTGAATTGATATTTCAAACGTTCAACTTTTGGAGAAGAGAGAGGATCGGCAGAGGAAGCGGCGGAAGCGGTGTCATCTCCAAGAAGTTTGTTGAGATCAGAGTTGTTCTTGACGACAAGATTCAAATCACAGGGCTCAATACGGCTCTTCTTGTTATCGCGGGCGGCGAGACCGGCAAGCTGGAGGATCTCTGAAGTGATGCACTCAAGGACAGCTGCTAGAAAGACGGGGGCACCCGCTCCGAATTTGGAGGCATACTTGCCTTTGCGGATGGAACGTCCTGGATTTCATGGTGAGTTTGATCATAGGAAGTAAAACAAACAAGCAAAATACAAAACTGACCAATACGACCAACGGGGAAAAGCAATCCAGCTTTGGAAGATGAGCTGGAAAGCGTCTTTCTACCACGTCCTTCTTTTCCTTTTCCTGACATTGTTCGAAGGTAACCAGTCTTTGACTACTTGGTTGAGAAGAAAATAAATTCGAGTTGCAGATTGCCGAATGTTTTAAATTTAAAAACGAAAACGAAGAGGAGTGGCATCGAAGTCTGGGAACCACCTATAGAACTTTCGCTTGATAGACAAGAGTTTGACTGGCTTATTCTGCATACCCTTGTTGCGAATACGAATGCTCTTCAAAGGGCCATAAACTCGCATAAGGCGGGCCATCTCATCCACAGAAATGCATCCCCTAACGGTGGGAGCCTTGCTACCTGGAAGAGACCTTCCATCAAGTTTTTTTACATTGGGAGAAGGAAGAGGAGGTGGAGATGGAGATACTACTTTGTGACTTGTCTGACCTGTGACGGATCTTCCATCAACTGCTTTTTGGGCAATGAAAGGTGGAAGAGGAGGTGGAGATACGGTGTGACTACTCCGGACAGGCTTGCTTCCTTTTACGGATCTTCCATCAACTTTTTGGAGAATGAAAGGCGACGGAGGAAATGGTTGATTCACGTGGCTCATGATGCATAATGACATCGCTGCCTCGTTCTCGTTGGTGCGGGAGTTCATGGTAAGCAGCTGATATCCAAACAGGAATGTTGTTGATTGTGTTGGTTTGATTGCATCGACAAACCATTTCCATCAACCTGCTGATCCGCGCTGCCTTTGACTTCATAGCCATTATGTCATTAATGAACATGATCCATTCATCTTCAGGATATTAAAGATCCGCGTGAGCCTAAGCCATTAATGATGCTCCTTATGGCATTAATCTGATGGAAGATATTGCTATCTATGGGTATTGACGCAATACTTACAGTTGAATACCTCACTGGGTCATTGCCAAGGCAATGACATTATAAGACTCCACATCACTGGCCTTCAGGGAGGTGAAACACACGAGATAATATCATTTTTGGCCTCGCCTACAACCAGAAGAGAACCTTGTATTCTTCGGCCTATTTCAAGGGACAGACATACTGCTGCCGACTTGCCTCTGATCCTCCTCTCGGAGCTTCAGATGCGGAGGTAGGGCGGAGGTAGGACGGAGGTGACACGGAAGCAAGATGCGATGAGACAGTGATAGAGGGCTAAGGGTATCCACAAGATACCATTTTTCTGCGTCAATAAATATTTAAAGGTAAATACTTGATTAGCTTGTTTATTACACAGAATGATCTGATGATACCTATATGAGTCAAAACCATTTACATTATGTCATTAATGAATCATACTGATTCCTCTTCAGAGGCTTGACATAAAAAGAAGACGCGTCAATTGACGAGTGTTTGAGGATAGGCGGTGCTCTCTGGGCCAGCCTCATGGCGACAAATAATGCAAGCTGAACCAATCTCCCATCCCCAAAGCTAATAACCAAAGCGATCAATCCAATCCTCTTCTATTATTTACAGGTGGCAATAAAATGAATTCCCTTGATCTTCTCGACGACTCTGTGCTACAGGATGGTTTCGATGGTGACATGGACTTTAATGCTCTTCCCGATGGGAGCCTCGATCTTGATGATCTGCCGCCAGACATGCCTGACACATCGCTTATGAATGAATCTTCAACAGATCAAATACAGGGGATGAAGCGTGATCAGAGTTGGGACGATTTTGCTAGATGTATTAGTGATGACAGCGATGGCGATATTACGATTACAAACGGCGAGCGGGATGAACTTCAGGAATTCCTCAAGGATGTTGGAATATCCTCTCCCTCCCGAGCCCCCTCTGGACCTGAGGCATTCGACTGCTGGGGGGCAACGATCTCTCCTGTGTATGAGGAACAAGCAATTGAGCCAGTTGGCAATGTTCAGGAGCTTGCTGACTGTATGCCATATCCCTCCGAGACCACTTCCAGGGGATCCAATTCCTCTACCCCTCCTCCAGAAAAACGGAGGCGAATCTCACCCGGCCCTCTCCATCCTGTAACGCCACCTGGCAAACCCGAGGAGGTGATTTCGATGCCAGAGTTTATGCCTGATCTGCTCACCAAGGACAGCCCGAATCCTATGCCTACGATCACGCCTAGTAAGCCCCAGAGGAGCCCGCCTGCGGGTAAGAAACGCAAGTCAGGACAAGGAACTCATTATAAACACAGAACCACCCGTCAGTTTGTCCCATTTGAGGAAATGCAACGCCTAATGGTTCAGTATGGGCCCATCAAAACACCCCGTAAACGTAAAAATAAACAAGAAGAAGAAGATGGTACAAAAGGCCCTCTTAAGATGGAAAGTGTCAAGAGAAAATTCTACAGGTGGTTTCCTGATTTCGAGGTTAGTTGAATGTTTCATCACATCTGTTGTTTTTGCCTCGGCTCTCGTTTGCTCACATAGACATGGTTCAATTACTATGCATTCAAATTACAGCAACGATTCGTCCGAGACGCAAATGGTCCAACCTACCGCCCAAGGGCTGGACATGATGAAGAAGTGAAATACCGAGCCTCTATGAGGAACGCCGACCAAACGGTCCTAATTGAGAAGAGGAAGGTCGGGAGAAATAATAATACTTTGTTGTTTCGCTGAAATGCCAAAATGCCAGGTTTCGATGTTTCTGCCTTGGGGGTGGCAGCATTGTATTTCTATTGATCAAGACAAATTGTACACTACATAGTTCTTGCCTAGGCAAATGGACAAAGACTTAAGAAACCTAAAATCTGAATTATTAGCTACTGAGACTACTGGTTGCCTTCTAATGTTTTGAGTCAAAGAGGCAGTATCATTTTAATTGAATATCAGCAATCAAGTTTAAGTTGAAACGCTCCAGCGGAGCTTATTTCATTCTTCGCAAAACAAACTTGAATAGAAGAAATAGTATTTAGAGTTTCATCTGTTTTCATAAATATATTAAATTTATTCGGTGAGGGGTGGATTGTGGATTGACAGGTTGTGTTGCGTGCCATATCTAGATAGTGGCTGTTTTTTTTGTACCTGCTCTCTCTTCCTCACTCCTCGCTTCTGGCCATCAAGCAACCTCCAGATAGCTCCAGATTGATGCCAGATGAACTAACACGACTATGGCGGGATTGGGGGCTCATCATTCATCACTCATCACATAGTCAAATCTATTCAAATCTATCTCCTTCCCGATAACCGACTCCCAACAACTTTCCCCACCGTAACATACCCAAGCATTATCGACTTATTGTCCTTCTTCCAAATAGACATCTTCACATAAAATTGAAATAGAATAAACATTCAACATTCATTGCTTGCGATACGTGCAAACCATGATTCGGCCTATTGCACTAAAACATACGTTTACAACGATAGCAACTCTGGCGATACTTTCTTCCGATTGCCATGCAGCTACTGGAGGTAATCTGTCCAACTGTAGAGGTGGCTGCCCAGGAGGCGAGGCATGTGTAGGCAATCCTTTCTCTCAACCAGTGTCGGATTCAGAGTGTGGTGGGTGTGGCAGAGGGCAGTATTGGTGGCCCTGTAACTTTGAGGTATGTAAGCTTTCGTTACCAAACATACATTGATTGATATATCTTAAATATGATACTTTTCATCGTTTCCAGACATTGTGTTTCTGCGCCAGTACAGAAGAAGGTGCACCACGAGTACCTCCTGCACCTGCTTCCAAATTGAGCGTCAATCAAGAGTTGGATATTTGTGCAGATGTACTGACAGAGGATGTTTTCAATTCAATCGTTCAGCCTACAAGTGATGAAGGGAGAGCATTATTTTCGTACTCTGGACTCTGTATTGCAATTGACAATTACAATAGGTGAGACGATAAAGTGCTTGTGCTAATCCGCGGACCCTTATGTCACATTGATATATGTAACTCAAATCCCTTTAGGTACCATGATGAGAAGTTTGCCCAAATGGGGACAGAAGAGCAAATACGAATGGAATTGGCATCGTTTTTAGCACACGCTGCAGCTGACACATATGGTGAGTTCATATTGGAATTGGTTTATTACCGCATTCCTCTTATCTAATATTTTCACTCTCTCCCTGAAGGGTTTTCTGTGAACAGAGATGGGCAACATTGTACAAACCCCATCTCTGGCGCTGACGGAAGGGTCTACTGCTTGCCATGTAAAGAGCAACACTATAACAAGGAAACAAGGACTTGCTCAGAGCCTTGGGTTGTCCCCGGTACAAAATACGAAGAGTTCTGTGACACAACTAGAACTGGGGTGCAGGGATGCAATTGTAAGAACGTAACAATGGCAAGTGTTCCAGGATATACAGATGCTATTGGCTACATTGCTGCATCAGACGCTTACTTTTCTCGTGGAAGCATATCGACCGAATGGAATTATGACTATCTCGGCACTGGCTTGTCCCTAACAGGCGTCCCAGATATTCTCTGTGAAAATCCTGATCTAGTCGCAACAGATAGCCAATACGCTTGGGGATCGGGCATTTACAAGTATATGGAGAAGATGCAATTTGGTACCACAGGTGAGACTGCTCACAAGCAAGTTATGAAAGGAAATTTTGGAGGCTCAGTAGAGGTGTTGTATGGTGATCTAGAATGTCCTTCTAGTGAATGGGGGAGTTTAGAACATGTCAATCTGGTGAAAAGGAGAGTTTCGGAGGTGTGCAAAAGTGGAGCCGCTCTTGCAATTTTTGTTGAGATGGACAAATGTGATACGCCTACAAACTGTGTGACGTGTGAAGGTCTCAAAGATATATACGATTCTTGTCGAGAGGATGGCTCGTGTCCTCATTGCCAGACATGGACACAGTTTGTTAAGTCAAGCGCACCCACAGTTACTCCAATAATAGTTGAATCTCCTAGTTGGGAAGACTGGGCAGCAAACCAACCTCCTAGGAGTTCAATGAGTAACCGTCTTAGCTCCTATTCTGTTTTAATCTTTGTTGTTTCTGTCATCATAGCATACCTTTGATGTGGTTGTTTTAATAGGAACCTCTAATATTTAATAATTCTTTGATTGATAAATGATAAATAAGCCAACTCATTAGTTTTTCTAACAGCATTAATAGCATTGCGGGCCATGCCCATTGCCCATGTTAGGTTAGTTGTATCAACTACTCATGAAGGTTTGTTGTCATCGTTCGAAATCAATGATATTTATGACGGATGTTTATTGTTTGCAGACCTCTACGGAAACTGTTCGTAACAAATTATTATACTAATTATTGGTACCACCTACAAGATTAACTCCCGGCATCTTAATCAATTGCAACTGTTTTCTTCCTTTGCGTATCTTGTACTCTATAGTTTTGAAATCTGATCGTCGAACTGAAGCTGATTGCTTGTGAAATTCGTCTCTTACATACGACGTTGTACTCTGTGTAGAAAATAAGTCATTCATTGTTTGTTTTGGTTGTGATTTCCGGTCTTTAGCTAAAGCCTCTCGTAACAATTGCCTATAAAGTTGAAGCACTTCTTTCTGTAAACCAGAAAAACGCGAAGGAGACATGTTGCAACAAGTATTATTGTATGGCTAGTGGAGAGAAGGAGAATGTCAGGGACTCAGCGTTAAACCATTGTCCTACCATAATACTTATTCTGATTGTCGATAAGGTAGTCGAAGCATAAAGCATAGCTAATAGCTAAAAGCAAAGGTAGATACAGATCTAGCTCTAGCATGACGACGTTTTATCTACTATTTACTGTTTACTCTACCATATTATATGTACGAACGTAGGGTAAGAGTTAAGAGAGTTCCTCTAGGTTCCTCTCGCAATGAGATCTAATCCATTTTCATTCATCAATATTCGCTACACATACTATTCGCTATCAAATTCAATCATTGCTACAGATTCAATTGTTCGGCTTCTCAGGTGAAAACAGCTCATTTGTCGTTTCCTCGACACGCTTATCTTCAAAAAACAAAAGCGGGAACATACCGATTATGCACCCCACGGTTAAACCAATTGCAGTTCCAAGTTGGTTACTGAACCTAACACTTCTCAGATTTCTTTGCTCATAAGTCAACTTTGGCATTGGTGGCATTTTGAACCTACCTCTGCTAATAATTTCTACCTTCTTCGAAAAACTCGTAATTGCGTCCTCGATGACAGTTCCAAATGCAACCCCACAGAGATCAGATACGATATTACCTAGGGCTGCAGCACACATTGTTGTTATTCCTAGTGCCATGCCAACTGTTTGATCTATTGCTTCGCCTGATTAAAGTATAAATGCGACTAGCATCAGACGAACAATGACTTGGTATACATTAGTTAATTAAAATGTCACAAAGTACATTATACCTGCAAGAATTAAGATTCCATTATCCATAATACCAAAGCCTTTATTTGAAAATTATACATAGTAATTATAACATGATGTGAGATGAATTGAACACGACATGACATCGTTACGGAACAAAATTGCAAGAAGTAACTAACCTACAAATGGTATCGACGCATGAAGAGCAACAATCTTTAGATCCTGTGGCGTCGGCTCCGGGAGGTGACCAGGTTTTTTAGTTGGTGCAAGCGATGGAGACGGAGGACGAATGAGAAGTTCATCTCGTTGCAGATGATGTCGAAGTCTCTGTAATCTCCGCCTATTTGGGTGACTTAATGGCCATTTCTTTGTCACAAATGAGGACGATGAAAAGCGTATAGATATCTTTGACTGTAGAACCGGTGGTCGGAAAATGGTCATGACCATCATCATCTTTGCACATAGATAGTGAGTTGGACTACAACTACGGAACGGTCGTCTGCTTTGATGATTGACGAGCATTTGCCCTTTCTCAGAAGATTTCAGATAAGTATGTAGGGGGCAAATATTATAGCCGCCGGATACTATCATACTTTAATAAAAAAGGGGGGCTTTTATTTTGCCCCTATTTTGAAACGGCTGGCTCCACTACTCTCCTCTACTTCTCCAGACTTCTCCTCATGTCATTCATCATTCACATCATCCTGTCTGTGTCGACTGTCCTGTTCACTGTTCAACTCTGTTCTCCGTTCATACACCATATTATTATTGATGGGACCAAATGGGACGATTTTTTAGTCATCTTTATCATAGACACATACCAAAGCAATTAATTCGTGGGACGTGCAATGTCAATGTCAGGTCAAATTCAGGGGAATCACAAAGAGTGCTTTTACCCAGCGAGGCTGGCGCTGCATCATACGCATTGAGTGAACAAATCGCGAAAGAGCGATCGTCTCCTGCATCAGCCATGTCTACGGTACTGTCTCACGCTGGCCTATCTTCTATAGGCAACAGCGAAGCCATGCAGAACCAGCCTCTCTCTCCACCAATTCAACTCGCAACAACTTACGAACGACCTGCCGATGGAGATTACGGTGACGGATGGATATATTCTCGTCAAAGCAACCCTACAAGAAAGTTGTTGGAGGATGTGATGGGGCAGTTAGAAACGGCAACCACAGTAAATGCATTCGACATGAACTCTTCTCAATACGACGTTTCTAAAACGGCATCTGGATTTGCCTTCTCTTCTGGAATGGCAGCAATATCTTCACTTATTCTTGCTCATAAATCACATGTAAGAGTTCTTCTTCCAACAGATGTATATCATGGTGTACCTACTCAGTTTTCCGTGGTACTGAATGATCATGGAGTGGATCATCGAGCAGTTGACATGACCAACTTTGAAAAACTCCATAAAATTATTGACGAAGAGGTTGCCAATTTCAATTCTTCAGGGCGAGAAGGGAGTTTAATTGTGTGGATGGAAACCCCGTCAAACCCACTATGTCAAGTAACTGATATACAGAAGATATGTGATATGGTATCCCAAATTCGCTCTGCGTCTACAAGTGACAAATTTAGAATAACAACTGTTGTAGATTCTACTTGGGCTCCACCATGCATCACTCAGCCACTGAAATTCGGTGCTGATGTTGTAATTCATTCTGGAACAAAGTATCTTGGTGGACACTCTGATGTCCTGCTTGGTTTAGTTTGTACATCTCCTTACACTGTTGAAGGCAATTGGCTTGCACAGCGCGTTTCATCTACCCAAACATCGATTGGAGCCGTTGCAGATCCGTTCAGTTGCTGGCTGACACTGCGCGGACTCCGTACTTTGCATTTAAGAGTAGAACGAAGCTGTAGGTCGGCATTAGAAATCGCGAACTACTTGAAGAAAAGTCATGCAGATGTTGTGGTGAAAGTGCATTATCCTGGTTTGCCTTCTCATCCCCAGCACGAAATTGCAAAACGCCAAATGGTGTTATATGGAGGCATGATTAGCTTTGAAGTAAAGAATGAAGTAATGGCGATGGCAGTGGCAGGAGCAGTCAGAATAATTAAGAGAGCAACCAGTTTGGGTGGGACAGAAAGTTTATTAGAACATAGGGCGGTGAGCTGATTCGTGTCGTGTATCCTTAAATACATTCGTTGGTGTATTTGCCCTTATTTCCATTACTAAATATGTCTGTGTTTGTAAACTTCCTATCCTATCAAAACCTACAATATTTGCAGTCTATCGAGCCTGCCGAACGAAGAACAAGTCCTCCAGGTTTGTTAAGACTAAGTGTAGGACTGGAAGATGTAGAAGATCTAAAGCTTGATCTGGGGCGAGCACTGAAAATTGCCACCGAAGCATGCCAACATCAAGTTGTTTATTAATGAATGATGTTATTCATCCCAGTTCGTACAAACTAGCCTTTCTAAAAACATTCGACGTGCGACGTCAGTCAACACTTCATCTAATGCTAAATCTTCGCTCATCTTTTTGTATTGCTCTGCGTCCAGGTATTCTTCGGGAACCCATGATGCCTTTTTGATGCTCGCTGAGCCTAAAGCATTAGTATCCTGTCCATCTTCTCTCTTGGCTTTAATGAAAGTATTAAAAAAGTTAGAATCGATTGAAGTGATGCCTGATAATATTTGGCAACATCATAACTAAGTGTACCTTGGTTTATGTGTGGTCGTACTCGTGTTGTCAATGCTGATAAATCATCCCATCCCAAGATAGAAGAAACCAATGGTCCTGCATAAGCCAACCACTCCATTGATATCACTAAATGAAACTTTGACAAAGTACTTATTGCCGTTTCTATGTACTGTCGTCTTTGCTTTGCGGCATTTCCACGAAAGTATTTCCTAGCTTCACCAGGAGGCGGATCCGCAAAAGTTTTGGTGTAAACATTGTACAGATCTACTCTCCTATCCCACCATTTATGCACATCCTTAATCGCACAACCTCGATCTTCAATACATTCAAATCGAAATTGACTAAGTGCTCTGTCCAGTGGCTTACGAAACGAAGTGGCGAACACTGCAGGTAGATCAAAATGTCTTGAGACATCGAAATTTTCCCATTCATTACCTGCGATTCTAAATCCTTGCTGCAGCATCCTACGAGATATTTCTTCATTGCTCCATGAATGCAAATATCCAGCGTTTCTGTTTCCTGACCAACCCTGAAAACGAGGCATAATGTCAGATGGTACCGAAAATAATATTCTGCATAAAGTTAAGTACAAGGTAACTTCAAAAGGACTAGGAATGTAAAACAGTACTAACCATGTCTGGCATACAGTAATAAGCTGGTTGGGCATGTCTCGGTAGGTTCTTCTCGGCCAAGGAGCAAAAATTTGTCCCACCAGCCTTTCTTAGATGCTGAAAGAATAAAAATGTTCCAGGTTTGTTGTCTCGGAAGTCAACTGCTTTCTGTTGCACCCTAGCATCTGGCAGCGTTATCCTATCTTGCTCTTTCGGACATGGGAATAGCTGTCTTATTTCTTCCAAGGTTAACACTCTTCCCAGTTGTGTTTCTTGTTCCGTTAGTTGTGAATCGAATGCCCGCGTGAGGAACGGGTCTTCCTCCTTTAATTTTTGTAATGTTTCTCCTGGCGACAGTGCTGCTAGATCTTGTGCTATCAAAGAAAGACGTGTGTAGCCACCCGTGTCTGGTAAAGATCCTTCATCAGAATTTCCATCTTCTAATTGTTTAGAGAGAAACGTCTGTTTGGGAATGTCCAAAGGGAAAGAAATGCTCGGACCATTGTGTTTTGCCCCTTCAATACCCGACGAGATAATTTGATAAGTCCAGAAAACAACGGCTATTACAATGACGAGGCCTACGAGAAATATCGTTTCGATTATGGTGCTATTGCGGGTGGCAGTTCGTAGGACTTGCCTTCTTGCAGACATGGTGCAACTGGGGTAGGGAGTATGATGTAGGGAGTGTGGTTGTGAAGGTAAGGGTAAGGTAAGGTAAGGTAAGGTAGGGTAAGGTAGTAGTGTGAGTACCTGCAGGTATGGTACCTTTACCTTCTTGATTTTATGGTAAGGTAACGCTCCTAGGACTGAATACTAAATTCTCTAGTATTCCTCGTTATAGTACATCCAGTGAATTAAAGTTCAAGTTACGATTAAAAGTAGGAGTCTATNTCCTAGGACTGAATACTAAATTCTCTAGTATTCCTCGTTATAGTACATCCAGTGAATTAAAGTTCAAGTTACGATTAAAAGTAGGAGTCTATGGTATTCGTTGTCTCTAGGTTATCCTCTAATTTTAGTCCCGAACAGAACATGTGAATGAGAAGCCATCACGGACGCAGGACAGACAGACAGCAAAGATGTCACGGACGCAGGACAGACGATCCAGAACCAGAACGCCAAACCGCGAGGAACGAGAAAAAAGCCACGAGAGGCGCGAGGTAGGGAGGGTGGATGGATGTGTAAAGGAGCGAGAGAGAAGCGGAGAACGAAAGCCATGTGAGTAAGAAATCGGAGCAGAGGTGGCCGAAAATAACAGCAGCAAACTCACGCATTACTTGATCGCCAGCAGCAGCAGTTGTGTAGGCAACAACGGAGGGGAAGCTTCCGACGATGAGTGTGTTCTGGTGTCGATGATGGTTGATGGGTTGTCGATGAGTTCGATTTCGTTTTTATGAGAGCTGTCCGAGGTCTCGATTGTGGATCCGTCGATCAGGGGGGTACACAAAAGTCCAAGGTGTCAGCAATTGTTCTGACACGGCTTGAAGTTCAATACCGGATCGAGTCACTTGGAACACTAGAGAATTAGTATTCAGTCCCTCGGAGCATTACATACACATCAGTCCTGGAGTATTCGGACTGTTCCTCGGACACAACACTCGGGAGGAATACTGGTTGTCTTGGACGTGTGTCCTAGGATCTGGTCGTACACCTCGGCTGGCGCCTCGGTGTACGACCACATCCTCGGACACGTCCACGACCACCAGCATTCCTCCCTTGTGGTTGTATCCTAGGAACAGCCGAATATTCCAGGACTGATATTTACAGTATGGCATGAGAGCAGTCTAGTCAGCAGTAGGTCAGCAGTCAGCAGGCGAACAACATGCTAGAAGAAAGAAGACAAACAGTAGAAGATTCAAATACGACGAGTGGCTGGCCATTATGATCTTAAAATGAGTGACTCGAATTGAATGCATCGCCCGGCGCAACGAGAAATCATGTTTGCAAGATTCAAACAACCGCAACCAGAAGCGTCCAAAAGACAAGGGTCCAAAAAGAGATCCCCTGCCATACAGTCGAAGAAGAGACCTGCTGTATTAATCCAAAGATTGATTATTTTGCATGATGGGTTGATGCCTCTTCCTGATGATCACGCAGGAACAGTGAACAAAGGTGTATCTACGGACACCGGAGAGACCATTTCGAAGCGAAAAGTGAATAGGAGAAACCCACAAGCAGTACTGAGTGAAGATGCCTCGTTAGAAGAGCATGGGGAATTCATTTTATATTATTACAATCATACATTGCACTCTAAGCGTGTGAAAGGAGAGAATACACCAGCAAATATGGCTTACAGCAGCTCGGGGAGTAGACGCCCACTTGTCAACGAAAAAGTTCATTTCGATTATTGCACAGAAGAAGCAGTGAAATTCGCAGGATTGTGTCGCGCTTTGAGATCACTGCCTTTAGCCATTCGTCCTCAAAATGCTTCTGACTGTAATGAATACGATGAAACGGAATTTGTTCATCTGTCTGACTCGACATTGGTGTTTGTGCCTTTAGAGCTGGACGGGGATGTTTTGGCAGTTGTGCAGATTCCACGAGCTTCTAATGATAGACAAACAGCTGAAGAACAGCAACAGAATACACAAGATAATGTACGAAAGCGATCGTGTGTAGGCTATGGTGCTGATCCTACTGCATTACATGAATCGTTGAGACGCTGCCATGCTTTGTTTTCAATGATGTATGGCGGAGGGATTCATCGAAGACTATTGCGTACAAAACAATTAGAAAAATCAAATGAATGGTGTATAGAAGATGGAGATAGGTCATCCAACGGTACATCAAAATCAACCTGCAAAAATCTGAGTCCAAGTTGCTCTGATCCAGCTTCATACTGTTATGGTGGGATGAAAGAGCTATTCCGTCTCCGTCATGATAACCGAAAGCTTAATGGGTCTAGCGACGAAGCATATCTGATGGGTCGAAACTCATGGAGAAGAAAATCTGATCCTCTTGCTGCATTTGAGGAAATAGGAGATCAACTGGATCAAATTGCATGCCAGGATCAAATAAATGCTCTTTTGAAAATCCTACCAATCACATCTTTGAGAAAAGACATGTATGCCTATTATGATAGATGGATTTCAAAAATGCAAGGCGTGTGTCAAGTGATTGAAGGTGGTGTTGGTAGGTGCATCGTTGAGATGGTGCCTACACCTCTTCGACGGGACACCACGCGAGGGCAACTTCCACCTGTTTCACATGCTCCATTTGTCTCTCTGGCTGCTACAGAGCTTATGCGGTCGCTTCTAAGTGATGGTGTTAGCGCAAAATCAACAGAGTTTCAACTGTCTGGGATGAGCTTTTTTTATCAGACAAAATATGTGTCATCAGAATTTTGCTTGCGGGGTAAATCCAAACAGACAAGTCTCTCACCGGAAACAGTCTGCATGATTGCTGAGCAATTTCTTCAATATCAAAACAGAGAAAACGAACCCAAATACAGAGTCTCTAAAATAGCAACAGCGTCTGCATCAAATCCAAGTCATCATACTGCCTCAAATATATCTGCAAGATCAAATACTAGTAAGAGGTCAGAAAGAAATGGGACATCGCATGCAACAAATAAGCATGACGTGCATCAAGTGACGGGATTTGTGTTTCCTCCTCGTTCATCCAACAACATTAATGGCGTTAATGCTGCAAACTCCTTCTATATTGACGACTTTCAGCGTGAAATATGGCTTCCGCGTTTTTACATCACTCATTTGCTAGATGAATCAATTGAAGATGATCACGATCTTGAAATATCAGCCGCAATGTTTACGCGGAGAGAATTTAGCTTTCTCTTATTCTTCATGGGGCAGCCTAGTGACAACAAACTTGCATCTACCTTGCTCTCTCTACTGGATAATCAATTGTCTGGTTTTTGTAGTAAATACCCCTCAATTGACATCAATGCATCAGTATCATCATCATCCGTGTCAAGTTATAGTAAAGAACCTGGAATGGATATTATCTTCATCGATAGAGAAGACAACTCGTGTATCTTGCTAAGCCAGCATGATTTATCTACTGATGACTTTCATGAGAGAGAAAACAAGATATATCACAACGACAACAACAACTTGGCAAAGGGTATATTTGGACTTGGCTTCAAGATCAAGGAAAATATTGAGCGTGAGAACGCTGCAGTATCATTATTTTCAAAGCCATCTGTGTATATGAATATGTTGGACTGCAGACACAAACTTGCAGCGTATCTCCCATTAGATGTGATGCTTGCATTTGATGACATGTTTAATGAAATTGGACGTCTTGGGTACAGATATAAGACACTGAGAGTATCTAACCTTGACTTAGTTGAAGAACGAGTCAGAAGAGATAGAACAGTTGAATTGTGTACATACCTACCACAAGGTTGGGTATATGGAAGAGCTTGTACAAATCGCGAGCTCTATATTATGTTGGACACTAGTAAGTTTGTCACAATATCAGATGTGATGAAGGCTGTCACTCGTGTACGCGAAAATCTGCTGAGCGACAGCTTAGCCTAGACAAACTTCATCAGTTGAATAGAGCAGATTCGATATCAGCATAGAGTAAATTTGATCACATCTATCTCTATCATTCAATTTACACAAATATCATAAACTGTTATTTCAATATCGGTACAGTTTGGCAACCATTACTATGAAAAAGGAGATACCCTGTAGAGTATGAAGTAGCAAACAGATTTCAGTTTTAAGGTCTCCACGCTCACCACTATATGAGGTGCCACAAGAGAGCTTGTAGCTCTTTTACGCCGATGCTCATACCCGAAACAGAATGAGATTAGCCTTTGAAATTGGGTTATTGGTCCTGTCAAAGAAAGCCGAACAAACCAGTGTTGGGCAAACCATACATAGTGGGTAGAAGATAGAGGTGAAGGTTTTTGATTGAAAGTTTGTCCTTGCCTACCCTCGAGGCTGGCCTAATTCTGTAGAAAATCAGATAATGGAAACCATTATCTCCCCAGGCTGGTTAGGCTACGTCATTGGAAACACTTTAGATAAAATAATAATGGTGGTCTAGAGTAGGACCCACCCAACTCTGACCACAGATACCCTCAAAAAGGGGTCCATCAACTCAGGTTGCCTCGAGGGGGGCTGCCGGGCCCCAGCCGATGCCCGTGGGGGCATAGCCGGGCGGCCCTGAGTGCTGGACACCTCCTTAAGAATACCCCCGAGCCATGAGTTTCAAAATGACGTAGGCTTACTCATGTACACCCCCGTGCCTGGAAGGAGAGACTCGAAGAGACCGAGAGAACAGATTATAAGGAGAAGAGAGATATGGCAATACGGTCAGCATAAGTCCATTGATCGTATTGGATGTCGATGGCTTGAGAGCTCCGCCGAAGACGCCAGCGACCATGCTCATAAACTTGACGAGGCGAAGCCTTTTTAAAAATTATAGAACCATGGGTGCCACCAC
>JALLPH010000260.1:0-23933 GCA_036939855.1 Cyclotella choctawhatcheeana
TAATTTCGATTTTACAGGTAAATCCCATGTAAACCGGACCTGTGGAACAGCTGTATGGATGCAAGACATTCACAATTTTTCTGTTTCTATGAAAATGAAAAAGTGGGCAAGAGCGCTAATTGCTGCTCACCTCCGCCAAGCGGGAGTTACAAGAAAACCGAGTCAGCGGCCCGACCACACAAAACTCACAACCATCTAAAGACACCCGCCGGAACCATCACCAATCACCAGCCAATATCAGCCTACACAAGCGATGGCAGAGAGCAAGACCTCACAAATCACTGTCTAGGCGACAATCCAGTCTTTCAACTAACTCAGAGCAATGAAACAAGAGACCTCATCGTTCAGACGAAAGAATTCTAGGAGAAAGATAATGCCCGTCAAATCGAGAATAGCGCTGTTGACATCAATGGTCCTATCTGTATCACGAGCATCGGCGACGCTGCCACCACCCATTAAACGGCGGCTTCCATGGACAATTCACCCAAAAGACCCGTTGCTTTCGCGATGGAAAGATTTACGGGGTGGTGGATCTTTAGAATTAGATGATGCCGCACTTCAACCTGACACCATCGCATCTAACGCACCGTCGCTTAATGTCGCTGGTGAGTTAATAGCTCGCGGCGGGGGCGCAACGAAAGCGGCACCACTGAAATCAGATTCGCAATCATTGTCAGGAAATTCATATGCCAAACCTGCTAATGATGAATCCGAGCCCATCTGCCGGACCGACCCTGATAACTCCCGTTTCTCCCTCTTTCCCCTCTCTCATCCAGACCTTTGGTCCATGTACAAACAGCACGTCGCCTCCTTCTGGACTGCTGACGAAATTGACCTATCTGCAGACGTGACTGACTGGCACAACAGGCTTAATGATGATGAGCGGCACTTCATTTCGATGGTGCTGGCATTCTTTGCTGGCGCCGATGGAATTGTGGTCGAAAACTTAGCGGAGCGATTCTGTAGAGATGTTACCATTCCAGAGGCTAGGTGCTTTTACGGCTTTCAAATGGCCATGGAGAGTATACATCAAGAGACTTACTGTTTGCTGATCGACAGTTATATTACTGACCCTAAGGTGAAAGAACGGTTGTTTATGGCACATGCTACCGTTCCCAGTGTGGAACGAAAGGCGAAATGGGCACAGAGATATATTGGGAGTGGAGCCTCATTTGCTGAACGTCTTGTTGCGTTTGCTGCTGTGGAGGGAATTTTCTTTTCGGGATCGTTCTGTGCCATTTTTTGGTTGAAGAAACGGGGGCTCATGCCGGGTCTTACATTCTCAAATGAGCTAATTAGTAGGGATGAAGGACTGCACTGTTCTTTTGCCTGTCAACTGTATTCCAAGTTAACAAAGAAGCTGAGCCAAGAAGAAATTCACAAAGTCATTAAAGAGGCAGTTGATGTAGAAAAGAGTTTCATTTGCGATGCTTTGCCAGTCAGTTTGATTGGTATGAACTCAAGATTGATGGGTCAGTATATTGAGTTCGTGGCTGATAAGATGCTGAATGATTTGGGGTATCAGGCATATTACGGGAGCAAAAATCCATTTGATTGTAAGTTGTTGGACACATCTGTTGCCTTTTCCTTTTTGTTTTTAACTCATTAATTTTTTGTTTGTCTTGTAATAGGGATGGATATGATTAGCTTAGAAGGTAAAACAAACTTTTTTGAGAAACGAGTGGGTGAATATCAAAAGAGTGGAGTGATGGCCAGTCTAGACGGCAATGGATCAGACCTAGGAGGAGGTGCTGGCGTATTGGATTTTGAAGCAGACTTTTAACGCAGCTAATATTCTCTTGTGCTGTTTGCTACTTGTGTGCCGTGGATATTTCATGCACTCATCGTTTCAGTACTTTTAACATTTTAATCAATGCAATAATCTAAAAACAGAGCAACAAAGAGTAATGCTGCTACCTAATGCATTCATCTCCAGGTACAAATTTAAGAGTAAATGTTCGAATTGACACACCATATTGCGGTGGCTTTTCACGCCAGAATCGAATTATATGTTCTCCTTTTTCTAAATGCAGTATTACTGAGGGACTCTCTTGCCAGTAGCCGTTTGTAAATGGCAGTACCACGACAACTCCAGATGACTCATTCCCATTCACAGACACTTTCAATTGCTGATTATAATTCACTGTGACAACCTCTGCCACCAATTTATATCTACCTCGGTGTTTCGTTTCTACCTTATATTCTAAAATGGAATTAATGCCTTCACTTGGCCCAGTTGGGTCTTGCAGTGGGCTGTTGGCATAGTAATCTTTCTTATATTTGTCTGACACTCGCTCATATACATTGCCATACATATCATACAGCCCAAAAGGATTAGGCTTTAACTGCCCAACAGGATGTGACCTACCCATAGAGTTTTCTTTGAACCAAGCATATTCAATTAGCTTGGAAGGATCATCTCCAAAGAACCATTTCTCATCACCTTTATCAGCTCTACACGCATATTCCCACTCAGCTTCAGTTGGAAGCCTAAAATCTCTGCCCATTGTGTCAACAAGTTTCTCACAAAAGTCCAAAGCATCTTGTTCACCAATGTTATCCACTGGACACGCCGGCGCTATTGTTGATTTGCTTGGATTATTACCCATGACAGATTCATATTGCGCTTGAGTCACAGGATATTTACCAAGGTAGAATCCATTTGTTATTTTGACCAAATGTTTTGGTAGCTCAACACAATGAAAGCGGCCATCCAATTCGCTCTCGCCACCCATTTGAAAATGTCCAGGCTTGATATAAATAAATTCCATCCTCACGCTGTCAGTTCCGTTTCTGAGGTTAATGGTAACGTCCTGAGAAGGACAGCTTTCGGAATTACCAGAAATTGCCACTCGGAACCCCCAATCCTCGTATTTTCCATAGCCTGCACTTTTGATCCGTGCTCCCGAAGAGCAACCATTATGATCATTTTTCCACGTTCCTCCACGCATTAAGGTTAGCCCTTGCGATGAAAATGCTGGTAAGTATATTTGATGTCCATTTGACTTTTGGAAGGATTGCATAACTTGAACACCTTTTGCTTGTCTTCGGTTACGAAAAGTAGCCGCAGGTATGTTGATCAGTTTATCACCATTGCTGTAAGTAATGTTGGAATCAGATGATATAGAAGTCATCATAATTCGCTCCATAATGGTGAGTTGGCGATCGATGTTGTATTCACGTCTTGAACTGGTATGGAATGCGTCGATGATACCTTGTTGAATAGTAAGAGATTGGTTATTCCAAAACCCCAACTTTCGGTTTGTCTTGTCGTGTTCGCCGTACACTCGTGTCTCTCTCATTACATCACCAATCCATTGTGCTTTTTTGACTGCCCAATATGCTTCTTCAATTCTTCTGGCCTTAGTTGTGGCTAGAAAATCCGAATCATGGTGATACAAAGTTTTGGTCCACCCAACACCCCAATTACCTCCCAGTGCAACTACCCAGCCCTGAGGAGTCCAATGCACTAGGGCCCCGTGACCTGGACTTGGACGTGCAGTGGTCGGAATGCCAAAAGCTCTAAGGATGAACCTGCCAAAAAACGCTCTTCTACCACAAACACCTCCATTCATTAAAATATTTTGATACTGTTGTAACTCGTCCTTATCATATTTGACATCTTGGGATCCATATCGTATATTAGAATTGACCATTCGTGAATATCGTCGTTGAAAAACATGATCCGGTCTATAATTTCTCAGCATTGCTCTGCCCCAGGCAGATATATAGTCGGGTTCATTACCATCTACAACAAATCTCAGTTCCCATGTAGTTAGCGAGCCAAAATCCGGATCGAATTCGCCATTAAGGTAGGCCGATTCATAGCTCAAGTATCGCTTCACGGGATCAATTAATATTTCTTGATCAGACTCAGCGGACTTTGGATTGTTTTGTTGGATCGGTACAGCATGTTCTAATGCTATCGCCAATGCTAGTCGAGAAAAGATGTTGCTGCCTCCCCAAGTAGCATGGTTGGTGTTGCCGATTATCTCAGTATAGATTCGCAAGGCTGATCCATATTGAGCAGGGCCTTGGCCTTTATGAAGTGGCTGAGGGCCATCTGCCAGTAGCATTTCTTTCATTAGAGACGTATCATTCAACATTTGATCAATTAGAACCGCACCGCCATTACCATGTTGGTATGCAAAGTCGGCTAGAGCTCGAGGGCTACCATCATTAAGCACGACAAATTGTAGCAATTTGCTATCAAGAGAATCATCGGCCAGAAGCTTGTCAACATCCATATCTCGTCCATTGATGTGCCGCTCCAGCTGAGCGCGAAGATCCTCTCGCTGGTTGTCATACTGTGTTTCCAGGTCACTACTACTTGTCGTCATGACCAGATTAATGAAGAAAAGCAACTTGCCTCTAGCCATGAGCCATCAGTCGAATCATCGATCATTCTTCTAATTAGCCTTGTGATTATAGTGGGCAAGAAATACTCCGTTTGTGGGCAAACGCCCACGTGTGGGCGAATGTGGGCTCCACATCTCTGATGTATGACGTATTGATGACGTAGTATGACGTATCTGACGTCACAAGGTTAAGTAAATACTTTCTGTGACTCATTCTCCACAAGATCTGTTTGAAGCTTCGTTTGTGGGCACGCCCACATGCCCACAATAATCACAAGGCTACTTCTAATCCCTGTTCACCGTATTGTACCAGTACCTACAGTACACATCATCTAAAATAAGACCTCAATACGTAGCCGACACTGTTGATTGCAAATGAAAATATAATACTTAATGTTTGTAGTCAGATAATTCCTTTTGGCTTCGAGCCCCGAGCCTAATGATTCGTAGCCGTGGATAAATGATAAATGTAACTCTTACAGGTTTACTCATAATTACAGCAGTGGATAACTGTATTTAAGATCAATGCTGTTACTAGTGCATTTTGCGACGTCTTTTCTTTGAATCGCGACCACCTTCCATCTTGCGTTTATTTTTCTTCCCGTCTTTTGCTGTCTGTTTCTCCCCACGTTTCTTTCTCGCTTCAAATGAGAACTTAGACATGGTAAAACTCTTATTCCGCTTCTTTTCAATGTTGGTTGATCCACCGGCACGATCCTATTTTTCAAATTGAGTACAAAGTGTTAAAGTGGCTCAATGACATAAAACAAAAATGTGGCAGCATTTCAATAACTTCCAATACTTACCTTTGCTTCCCATTTCTGACGCCCCTCCAATATCTTCTCCAGTTTCTCCGCCTTTGTCATCCTCTTCTTCTTAGCGTAGGCCATAATATCACTAGGTGTGACAGCTCCCGAAATGCGAAGTTCATCCTCTGAATCACCGCCCTCACTATCATCTTCACTTAAATCAGCGTATTCGTTGCCTTTAGCTTTTTCGCGTTTTAACTTGGCCGCCAGTCGGGGATCTCGACGTGCTTTTTGCTGTCGATCTACCAGCTTTTGCATTTTGGCAAACTCAGCACTGGTAAAGATACGTGTAGAGGAAACTTGTTGTTGTAACTTTGCGCGTTGTTCTTTGGACAAATGCGATACATCCGTTTCTTTTGATTTTGCAGCAGCAGCGATAGCATTTCCTCCTTCATCTACCTCAGTCAGCTGGGGTGCTTCATCGTCACTAGATTCATCATCATCGATTTCTATCGTGCTGTCTTGATCCTCGGGTACTTCGGTCCATACATCTTCGCCTTCCTCGCCATCAATCTCGTCCTCATCGCTATTCTCTCCTTCGTCATCATCAGTCCCAGCGACAGCAGAAACTGCCATTTTTCTAGCTTCATACTCTGCCAACAAGTCGGCACCCTCCACACCGCTCGCTGCAACAACCTCACCGTACCTCAATGGCCTCTCGCCAACTTTATGCAATCCCGATCCGACCAATCCACGATCTTTACCCTGCAGTAAAGAGGGGTACACCTCCCGTATGAAATTGACCCATCCCCTTCCAGCGATGGAGACGGACCGATCACGATGTTTGGCATATCCCGCTAGATCACGTACGAATGCTTCGACGTCCCACGAGGAACTGGAGGTTACCTTATCATCGTCACCACCAGTTGCTTCCTTATTATCAGCATTTTCGTCATCATCTGATAATACACTCGGAACCCTCGAACAAATAGCCCTAACGGCATTGATACCCACCGCCATCTGTTCTCCCGAACACCGTTCCGTTACAAAATTGTGCAGTATCGTTTTCAACAAGGGGTAAATTTCTTCAGGTGGCACGTACGAATGACAGCTTTGGATGGTATAGGCCAATATACTCGTGACGTCACGTTGATGCCCTCCCATATAGCGTTGTAACAGTGGATACAGGGGTAACAATACCAATTCGTGATTGCCCACGGTACGTGTGACGAAATTGAGCATGAGCATCTTGACTTCGAATTTGTAAGTGTTGGATCCCGAGTTCTTGATCCTTCGTAACAGTGTCTCGGCGAGACCCTGAGGATCGTTCAACAGTTCAATGGCGGGATAGAGTTTTTTCGAGCAATCGACATTGGAGTCACCATTCTCTTGATCCAACAATTGTCGTTCGCGTGCATTCTGCTTCCGTTGACGCGACTTGACCTCCTTTTGAATCTGACGCTGTCGCGCCTTTGTCTTTTTGGAATGAAGATGCAAATCAATCCTCGAATGTATACCCTGATACTCTCTATCCTCCGAATTCTTCTGATCGTTGGCCATGGCCTCCTCGATGTTGAGAAAGAATCGCAGAGCGCGGCTCATGACACCGGCATTCGGCGAAGAAGCCGCCGTGGCCAGAATATGAACGGATCGCGAGTCGTTCCACACGTTGCGTCGGTATAGATCGCAGGTCATTTGAACGGCGCGTTTGGCGGCGTAATCTATGGGACTGTCTTCGTTCCCGGGCACGGCGTCGGAGGCGCTGGCCGATACGATGCGATGGAAGTATCCCTGCACGGTGCGATTTAGCTTGTCGTCGCGCTTGCCGTGTTTGTTGATGTTGCGTATGTCGTTGACGATGTGATGGTAGAGCGATTCGCGTAGGTTCTTGTCGGATACGACGGCCATTAGTTGAAAGAAGAGTTGAAGCAGTCGCAGCGGGGGCACGGCGCCCTTGTTTCTCATTAGGATCAGGGCCGACACGCAGGCCTTGCGGATGTCACGGTGTAAGGACAGCGCCGCTGATGGGAGGCTGCATTGCAGTAAGTCGGCAGTAGTATTACCATCGGTATTCACGTTGCCATCAGAGGAGCTGCTGCTGCTGCTGCTGCCCACCAACAAATCGATCAACAGGTTCGCCACCTTGTCACTCTCCTCTCCCTTATAGCTAGAAGAACTAACCGCCGCCGCGAACTGAATCAATTCCACCAGTTGAGGGGAGGGGTCGGCATTGGGCGACAGTCGCAAGATGGAAATCAACGAGGAGAGACGACGGATCTGGGCATCGTAATCTTCTTTGTAGGCCGGGGGGTCTCGTTTGCAAAAGTTTTGGAGTTGGGATAGTTTGAGAGGGAGAGACGATGAGCGGGCGGACGTGGGGAGAGAGGTTGCTATTGATGCTGAGGAGGCTGCTGCTGCTGCTGCTGCTGTCATGGTGGTAATGGCCGCCATGACTAGGTGAATTGGTTGCGTTCTCTGTCTTTGTGCTCGTGTCTCGGGTCTCGGGTCTCGGTATTGTTCTTTGATTTTGATTGGCTGGTGCGTGAGTGGGCAGATTTACATTTCCTCCAAAACTCATTTTTACCCCCCTAAATCTTATGCTCGCCCTTTTGCCGCCATATTTCGGTCAAATTTTGAGTTCTCTTTTTGGGTTTCACAAACACAAGCCCGAGCTACTCTGAATGCTGAACTGACTGATAACCTCTGATAACGCTGTCCTGTGGTGGCTCGTGGCTCCTCTATCTCCCCGATATGGCATGTTGAGGCACTGGGGCTCTCATACCACCATCTATTCATAACGGCGATTGCCATCAGATATCAGATACGCAAAGGGTTAATTTGACATCAACACAATGATTGACACCAACAGCAGCAGAGTTGACTCATCGGTGTACGGATCGCCACCGCAATCCCCTACCGAAGCCGCCGCCAACAAACCTACCAATCCAACTCTAAAGTATGCTCAAGTTTGGGAAGTCGTCTCTCAAATCCCACTAAAAAAGGGGGGATACCTAAGTGCCAAATTCTCACCGGTTACTCGTCACCGCCTTCTCAGCGTGGAAGTTCACAGGATCCTTCCGTACTTTGAAGGGGACGAAAAAGCCGGATCGAACGAAGGCAGCGATGTAACGCAATCCAAAAAGTTTATACAGGAGGCTGAGGCGTGCTATGTTCGAATCTTGAAGCCGGAACATCTCCTGAAGCATATAGATCTTCCGAGAATTGGTGATGACTACAGTCACAGTCACGCTAGTCCCATCACAAATTGGTGTATAGACACTGAAGTGGATGATATTGAGGATTTTGATCGAATATTTGATGGGTGGGTAGCCACGTATCGGCTGCCGGTTAGTATGGTCGAATTTGTAGGTATGTTGATACCACATTGAAATTATTGTCACATCTGTTCAAGCTTAATCTAATGGTATATTTATTCAACGATGCTCACGCACAAAATCTTTACTCTGAAATCGGGTCACAGGACATAAAAAACGCACGGTGGAATTAAAAGGAGAAAATAAGGGACATGTACACGAAAGAGAGTATGTATTCAAATCAGAAGCAGAGGCAACAGAATTCATTGCTGCGATAAATAACAATAAGAATTTGCAGGAGCAACGCGCCCGAGCTCGTCTACAATACAGACTGTCCGGCATTACTTTACAGAAAAATGAACAGCTTTCTTTTCTCATTGATATATGCTCTGCAATGGATCTGCCTAAAACAGATGTTGCGCGAGACTGTGATCCCTATGTTACTGTGAGATTCAATGGCAGGAAGATTCATAAAACTCATTACATTAGTAACGAAGATAATCCTATCTGGACGTTGAAATCAAAATCGCTTTTCATATGGAACATTGATGCACTGGAGCTGTTTAAGTCAGAGGAGGGGTTAGTATTTGAAGTCAAAGATTATGATGCTGTCGGTGCGAATGAGAGTATGGGTGCGTTTGGTATTCCGCCTCGGACATTATATGGTTGGAAGGATGGAGAGAGGAAAACATTCTCACTAAAACCCCTGCTTGGAAAGCATGAATATGGACAGGTTAGTAAATCGTTTGCATTGATCCGCAAGTGCTTCCAATTATTGTGCCAAGAGCTGTGTTACTAAATAATGCTCTGCACTGTGCACATTTAAGGGAAGGGTGGCAATCCGCGTAAGAAGAGCTACGCAGCACGATATCGAATTCATGGACAATATGGCACGAGGCAGAAAGAACAAACCAGAAAAGTACTTCTTCTCTGATATTAAAGGCGGAGCTGGGACTTTGAAATCTCTTACTACTACATACAAGAAGAAAGGTAAGTCGTAGCAGATTTATTGTTTGAGTTCCTAATGATCGTTTACTAAGGACTTGTTATATCAGAGAAAGAAGGACCCGACAAAAATAAAATGAAGTACTTAGTACGCCCTGGTCCAGATCCAAAACGTAAAGACGAAACAAAATGGCTCACAAAAGAGAGAATTGAAGAAGAGACCATGACCGACTCATGGTCGTGGATAGACGTGGGATCAGGCCATTTGGGCAAGGTATTTGTTGAAGTATTAAAATGCGACAATTTGCCTAACATGGATACTATGAGTAAAACAGATACATTTGTTGCTCTCGTATATGAGGATTGCTATGCAATGACAGATGTTATTAATGACTGTCTGTCACCTCGATGGATGTTTTGGTCGCAACGTGCATTCATTTTCAACATGATGCACACTAGCTCTCAGTTATTTCTTGGAGTATTCGATTATGATGCTTCGTCTCCTGTTGACAATCATGATTTTATTGGCAGGGTTTCTGTTGATCTCTCTAATTTTCAACCTGACACGGTCTATGTGCTCAAATACAAGCTGTATCCAGTAAGTTCATAGACTTATTGTCTAGGGTCAATACACATTCATGCTCATTTATTGGTATTTTATTATCCTTAACTATCCTTAAGAGTGCAAGAGCTAAGTATTCCCGTGAACAGTTCGATCAAAAGTTTGAGAAAGATCCTTCAAAACATAGCACAATCACAATCCGTCTTCGAATGGAGGTTGAATCCGAGCGAACATTGCTGCTTTCTAACTTCAACTATCCATCTACCGTATATGTTAATGTGGACAATAAAAAAGATTTTCATGTAATTCACGATACAATCATTGGAGATCAAGATCTACGACAGTATGGGCTTGTGAGTTTGCTGGTATTTCTTTAGAAGTCAAGTGCGTGATTATGTATTGACTATTTGCTGCCAATTTTTCATGTCTGTAGGGAAATCTCAATGCCTATGTTGAAGAGTTACTCGATTTGCTGACGGTGTACTACTTTCTCGAGGATGGTTTCATTAGCCTCATTCTATGGAAGTCTTCCTCTATCATCACTGTTCCCATGATTGATTTTCGAACATTTACTCTTGGATGGGTTAACTTTGGCTTACCTCTTCATTCCCTCATGGCTTTCATCTGTGCAACAAGTTTGCTCGAAAATCTACAGCTCCTGCCCTCCTTTTCATTGGGAAGTATTGCTTGGCTTTTATTTGTCACGATGGAGCTGAGATCCCACAGCCCTAATCCCTGGAAACGGTCGAAGCCCCTGTCAAAAATGATATACTCATTAATCGTAGGAAAGAACGGCATGGAATCACAATCAATAAAGGCGAATGAAAATCTGAAAGCAATCGAAGAGCATGAAAATAGGTGGAAGACGAGGCTCAAAGATGCCGAAAAGAAAGCAGCACAGAAAGCACTAGAATACGCAAAGCAGCAAGAGGAATATCTCGAGCAAATGGATGCTGTGGGTGGCAATACTGATATTACAACAAAAATGGGTTGGGGGTTTAGTATAGATCCGACCAAGAGATGGCTTTTACCAATTCATGAATGGTTAGGAATAATCTGTGAAACTGTGCGTGTTATCAAAAACATCATCGTTTGGGAGGAGTGTTACATAACATTCTGGGTGGCATTGGGAAGTTTCTTGCTTTCCATCATCTTCTACTTCATTCCATGGTAAGAACATTATTCATGAACAATGCATAACTGCTCCTCTGATTGACGATGGACTCATGTTTGCTTTTAATGTAATTCTTCCGCTTTTGAATAGGGCATTCTTAACAAAATGGACACTTCGTATCATTGGTATGTAATTCTTCATCAAGCATATTTGTTCTGAATGATTTTCACTGCTAACAGATCAACACACCGCCTATAGTTTGGGTCTTCTTTGGCCCTTGGATGAAATTGTTAGATGTGTTCTATTTTTCCAAATTTGAGAATGAGAGTGACGAAGAGAAGCTTGACCGGTATGTTGTCTCATTGTAGACATTTTGCTATCATCTTCATTAAGCTTACATAATTACTTTCATACATTTATGGTAAGTATGAAGCAATTGAAAGCTGAAAGAGACAAGTGGCTAGAGACTCAAAAACTAGACCTACACTTGAAGAATGAGAGAGCAAGAAAACTGAAAGACTTCAAGGAGCAAATGTTTGGGAAATGTATTGCTCATGTGAACCTGCTGAAACGTGATCGATTTTATGATATTCCTCTGCCAGCGTCTTACGCGTTTCCTCATATCCAGAAGCGATCGTCACTGGGGAGTTTGGCAATCCAAGAAGCAGGATATCTCCGCCGCCGTTTGAATGGTCAACAGTTGGTTGGAGATATGATTCCCGAGGTATGTGTCCGATTTTGTTATACCTATAAGTAACCCATTATACCTGATTACTTAGTTCCATCGTCAATTTACCAGCTCATGGACGACAAATTTCAAAAATTAACGGAAGCTCCCATTGGGAAGCCTGCAAAGAAAACCGAGCAGCTGAAGAAAGATAGTCCAGGTGCAATGTACTCAAAGAGCGATGACTATTTTTCAGCGGCACTCAGAGTTGCATTCATTGTGATTGGAGCGGGATTCATCACTTGGTTCGGTGTGCCTTTGTCGCTGCATGTAGTGAAACTAATTTCATCACCTGATATGAATATAAGTCAATGACAACAATCATGTCATACATTGTTTGATATTGATGGGGATACTTTGTACAACATCTTCAAACGAGAAGTGATGAAAATTGTGATAGATATGTCTCTAGCACGTTGGAGTATATGAATAGCTGTTAGTTAGTGCAAGGTTAGTGAATGGTGATCTGCCATGGCATTATCAACTTATGACTTGGTCATTAACGTGATGGTCAGGCAAGTGTGTGTCTTTAAAACTGATTTGTTAGAGTGCTCAAATTAGAATCATAGAACAATCAACTCAAATGAAATAACACTAAGGTTGTTATGCATAAAGATGATGAGTTTTATATTGGCTGGGCGGCGCACCCAAGCTCTAAAAGATTGTCCATGATTAATGCAACAGTTGATCCAATTGAACTCGCGAGATCTTCTTGCTCAGGCAGAGGCAAATCCACAAACTTGGTCACAAGGTCTGCATCAATAACCCCCTTCTTTCTATCACCACTTTTGCAGCCACCTCTTCTTGTGGAACGGCGATATAACCTCCATGAGCGGTGACTGAGAGCACAGTTACTTTCCAGGGCGTTGCTCATAACACTTTGTAGAGCAGTTAGTCGCCAATATGTCGGTTCACCCAATGGTACAATACTGCAAAAGCTTCCATCTGTAGTGCCAAAATTGACAGCAAATCTTTGGTCATCATCTAGTTTTCCAAACAGAGAGTCCTGTTGCTTCAGTGAAGCCAAAGTACTGGATATAGTGCAAGAGTTAAATAGCAAACTGGATTGAGCCCAGTGGGATTGAAATGAGGTTGTCTGTGAACCTAAATGGTAATCTGCCTTGCAAACCAATTTATTTCCTCCTCTTGCAGCTGCATCGCCAGGAGCATATTGAAAGAACTGCAAGTTTTCACGATCGTCATGACACACAAATGACATTGCACCTGGTGCGGGTAGAAGGAGAGCAGCGTGATGATATGAAAAGTACAGGGAGACAGATAATCAAAAGGCTCTGAATACAAACGTTTTCATTTCTGTCTTACCGCCTCTACTTATGAGCCCTCCTGCAAATACTTCACATGGTTCAAAGTCTTTCGCAAGCAATGTTAAGCTCTTATCTGATTCTCTCCATACAAGGAAATGCATTGAATCATATCTAATCAAAAGCAAACATATCAATTGAGAACGACAACGTCTTTAAACAGATAATGAAGAAAACACTCTCTTTCTTACCCGTCGGACAAGAGAAAGAATGTTTTGAAAATGGTCAGTTGAAGAACCTGGATGGGATTTCGATTATGATGGTGAGAGGTTTAATGTGAATAGTGACAGTGACATTGCTAATGCTCTTACCTGCATATGGGCGTGATAGAATCCAACTTGTGATAGTTGGCGCTCGTTCACATTTTGAGACAACTTTTTACTTCCCCATTGCTCCACAGTCACTTCGGCACCTGCGCCGACCACAACACGATAGATGTCGTCAGAATGCAGTGATGCCAGGTATGTAACTGGTCCAATGGTGATTTCTTTCTCGCTGCGTTTGACCAACTCGAATGGAGAAGTTTTTCCGGCTTTTGATTTGGCCTTTTTTGCTTGAAACAGCATCAGCTTCCCTTTCGATGCGAAATCCTCACCGTCATATTCAATGATACCTGTTCCCACTGCAATAAAAAGATATTTTTGAGGAATTTCATCACTATCTTCAATGACCTGTATGTGAATAAATAATAGACGATGAGAAAGAACTGAAGAGTAAGTTGAGAGCAATTTTTCATCAGGTAAGAAACTCACATCTGTCAAATACAAAACTTTCAACGCAGTTCCATGTTCAAGATCGTCTAGCTCGTATTTGTCTAAGATAGCCCATTCTGCCGCTGCATCAACAAGCCAGACCTCAAACTTATGGGCCGGGATGGAAGGTGCAAGACCCAGCCTTTTGTCTACTTCAAAACATTCCTCTCTTTCTATTTCCTCTACCCATTCTTGTTCAATATCAAAGCCACCTAGGTCTGCTTCTACTTGCTTTCTAATACGAGCTGCCTCCTTTTCAGCTTTGATTTGTTGCCTTTCTTCGGGGGTCATTCCATCATCATTTAATTCTGTTTGTTTGGTTTCAACTTCGCGTGATATTAACATTGCATATATGGGACGCGACGGCGAGGATATGGATGCATCATCAATGAATTCAATCTGACGAACAGTAACACCCAACGGGTACTTATGAATACATACACCGCCTCCTGGAAGTAGTCCTCTAGGAGAAAATACATCCAGCAAACCATTGAACAGTGTGAGCCTTTGAGATCCAACTCTTCCAATACGCTCATGCAAGGAAATAAAACCAGTTCTTGCACTCTGATGAAGGCACGATTTGATATGGGTGACATGAGTGTCACAATGTCATGTTACATATCAACTGACGATATTTCACACACTTACCGTAAAGACACAAGGCATTTCTGAGCAAAAACCTGACACTGAAACTTGGCGAGCTCCTGCAGCACTGACATGACGCGACTTGTGAGATACTACTGCTGGGGCTCCTCTCTCTGACACAAACCAGAGAGGCCGGGGAGTGGCTGCAAATAGACCAGACTGCAAAGAAATGTTCGAAAAACGATGCAGACGATTGGATCGGAAATCAGATTTGACAGCATCAGGCACTATTCCTTTCCGGCGGAGCTTCACAAAGTGACGGCCGGCTTCCTCACTTGGTCTTGTTACACAGTTGAGAGGGATTCTCGAAAATTCAAGCCTACTTCCATTGGACTTGCGTTTGCTCCCAGAATATAACTGTAAATCACCCAGAGATGTGTCGACTAAGACACACAGAGAGCGTAACATCCTAGCATCCTTCGCTGTAGCAGTATCAATGAGCTCTTCACTTAAAGAGGGACCGGATACAAAGACACGAATTTCAGCCGTTTCCACAAGCCCTTCAGGCTTACGACTTCTTGTTTTGTTAGGTATATGACCTAGAACTGGAACCCCATGACCACAGCCCTCTGTCTTCCAAATTGGAACGATGTCAGTGTTGGTATTTGAAGGGTTCTTTATCAGTTGGGAACAATTCATTGCATCATCTTTGTTGTACATCTCAAGTGAGCCAGATCTGCGGCAAAGAACAATGACTGTCTTGTTGGTGGATTCGGAAGAGCTACCATCTAACCTTGAAATCCAGCTCCCGTGCATTGAAATTCTGTCGGGAGGAAAAGACAATGTGGTAGATTCATCGGGTACGGCCACTGATGTTTCAGTGTCATCGCGTATAAAAATATGGCCGGGCAACGCAACCAAGTCCATTGCCACGATCTTATTGCTTCGGTAAAACTCCGTGTCCTCCTGCGTATCACCAAGAAATATGGACTCGAAAACTTCGAACTCATCTTCATCTGTAACTTTGACATGGAAGACACTCGCGTGTCCACATGACCAAACACATCCAAAACTGATCGATGAAACATTATCGCTAACTATTGGGGTGACTGAAGAAAGACTTCTTGGGGAACCTTCATCAAGCAATGCGTTAAAAGTAATGCGGTGTTCATGTGCTATACTCAACTTGATATCGCTGCTTATCTCGTCCTTGCTTTCAGCATGACAGTTAGATCTCATTATAATTATTGAATATGGGATGCCATTTTCTCCCTGTGATGTCTTGACAAGGAACAGTGAATTGCCCCGCCCAAATTCAGAGACAGCATATAGTTGCATTTTCATAATATCTTCCACATTATGCAGAGAATGAGCAGACGAACCTCCTTCACCAGCCAAATTTTGTGATAACTCTTTTGCGTCTACTTCTTCAAACTCTTCGATTGGTTGCGAACCATGGCCATTCGTTGATCTTACTACTCCACGCAAAATCAGCGCTCCTGCAGAATCAGATTTCCCCATTAGAATAAGGTTGGATTGGGGTAAACTGAAGATTGTTCCTTCCATTCCCAACAGGTCTGCTTCGCACAGAATAGTACCTCCAATGGTATCTCGTCCGGGCGTCGTAAGGACCGCCAGACCGCCACTATCTCCAAATCCACATGGCATGATCATATGGCGTGCTGAAGATGCAAAAGTATTAGAAAATAGAGATGATTGTGATGAAAGTACTGGCAGTGCTTCGTCTTGGCCAGTCGAGTGGGGAAACGTTGCTACAGGACCGTAACATCCCTGGCCTAACGGTCCAAGTCCAGTCAGAGAATCCAAAGCAGTAATAGTTCGAAAGGTGGTTAGAGATTGCACTGTCTTTCGTTCATCAGGCGAAGTTGTCACATCATTGCCATCGTTTTCGTTAGACACATCAATGTCAGTTCTTGATGGAGAAACAAGGTTAGGCGCTGTTGTATCAACAATAACTGAATCGTCTCGGTATAATTCTTCTTCTTCTAGGCGAAGTATGTCTTCCTTAGTCAGGGTCTTTTTATTGCCTTCATTTTCTAAAGTGTCGACTTCCTCTAATTTGAGTTGTTTTTGTGTGGGCTCTGGCGTGGAATTAGAGTTGTCTGAATTTAAACTATCCAACTTGCGCTTGGTGCCACTCCCGTCCTCAACATCTGTCACAATGAGGCATGTCGGTTCATTCATTTCAAAGGCCAAAAGTGTGCAATCTCCCATCCTTGATCCGACAAAGAACATCCCTTTTGCCGCAATATTGGGACCTGACAATTGATCTTTGGAATCGGTAGCAACATCCTCCGTTTTTGTTGTTCCAATTTTACTACTATTCGTTGAGTTGTTTTTCAGGTAACGATCGACACTAAGTGTGTGAAATTCCTTGGAGAGGATAGAGAGACAGGACGAAACGCCCAATCCACCAACACGATGGCCCATAGGAGACAGGCTCATGAATATCCTCGTTGCGCCACTGTGTAATTGTAATGAGAGCAAAGAGCCATTCCCCAAACACACAATGGCTACATTCTCAGATACAAAGCCAACTCTCGCCCCATCTAGTTGCAAAGCCAGTAGAGGCAATGGAGAGGGATTTGCCTCGAGATGAACTGAATTCAAGTTCCTCGACATTGAAGAAGTTTTAGAAGGAGGAATTAAGCCAACGGGGCATGAAATCTTGGCAAATCCATTCACAGCTAGGGCGGAAGTAATTTTGCCTCCCATGCTAACGTATACAATTGTGTTGACACCCAGGACAACAACGCCATTTCTAGGGTGAGGAATCAGCTTCCACGCATCAGCAGGAATGGCATCTGTTAAACTCCATAGTACTACTGATCGATGCTGATGAATGGCCAAACTGACTGCAGTTAGAGTGAGAGCATACTTGCTACCTGTTGCCGTGGTTTCAGGAGGAGCTTTTGTTTCGTCGATATCCATTTCATCGTCACCCAGATTCTTCTCAACTGCACTGCTTACCACTGGAATCTCTTCAGTCCGTCCCATTCGGCCTACCCACTGTCTTCCTCCTCCTCGTTTGGGGTTTGAATGAAGAATTAACAGTGTAGGTTCGGTGTATCCACTCAAAAATGAAATATCGAGCACATCACCAAAGCCATGCCCGACTGATCCAGTATGTCCCACTACATTTGGCTGATTCTTGCCCTTGACAACTGGTGCACCAGCAGCTGATAGATTGCTCCCGCCAAAGTCGCTTCTTATTTTAGATGCAAGATGGGCCAAGGGCAAAACGTATGGCTCCGATGCAACCCTCCACCATGAAGGAGACGCCAAACCGCCTTCCCCTGGACGATGTGACTTGGGTAACGAAAAGGATGCAATCGCCACCCCTCCACCTAAAACAACTGAGACACTAGGATCATCATTGTATCCCTTGTTACACTTGACATCCACTCCATTGGCAATGGTACTGCTCGTGCTAACTGAGACAATCATATCTTGTTCTAGAAATGACGTTCCACCCATAGATTTTTCCATAAGAGCTGGAGTGAGGTCAATGATGGAACTAGCCAACAGTACTCCTCCTTGGCCCACTCCGTAATTAAACCCTTTTTCGTTGGGGCTGTGTTCATCGGCGGCATTTTTTGTTGTTACATCAGCTACGTCATCAGAATTAGATGTCTCAGTGTCTTTGGATGAATTCCAATACCCCCCTCCCACCATAGGAGTAGAGGGGTAAACCAACGAAAGACGAGGGTGACCTGCAAAGCCGATCAATAATCCATCATAGCTGCAATCGCCTCCACCGTCGAATTCATCGTCTAAATAATCGTCCACCGAGCTCCTCATTTCAGACGATGTGGACATGTTGTTGTTGTTGTCACCTCCACCTGTTCCATGCGGTATAACATCCAGTGAACAAATAGTCCCAGCTAAATTATCGTACACTGCAGTCAGAGCCAGCGTCCCCCCGTGAGGAAGTACGGTGTATACACGCAAGGCATTCGAGTGTGCCGTTACCAAATTAGGCAAAGGGGCATCGCCATCGCTATCCACACTGGCGGGAGGTCGCGGACGAGTGAGATAAGCCCAGACTGAGAATTCACTGCAACCCCCTCCCTTTCCTGGACCGAAGGTGGAGAAAACTGCGGGGTGGACGGGACGGGAGGTGGCGGCGGGTGCTGATGGCTTGGCCGCGGCTGGTTGTGGATTTTCGGAGGCTGCGGCAAGGCCTTCGATCTTTGCTTGCATGGTAGCAGGGATGCCAACCTTGTGAGAGGACATGGTTGTGTTGCGCTGATGTTTTCTCTAGAGAGTCGAAAGTTTAATCTCTCATGTTGTGATAATAATATGATAGTGTCTGACATCTCTGTAATTGGAATTACCTTCAATGATAGGAAATAAATACATATAAATTACTGTTTTACAAAGGTAAGATATCCTCGTCAATCAACAATCACAGCCCTTATTTATTATCAGCCAAAACTGTCTCTTAATTCTAATAGTACACTGAAACCCAAATCAAATCATCCAGTGTGTACTTGTGAGAAGAACATAGTAGAATCAGCGCTATTATTATGTTTAATTATGTCTTTGATTTAAACGTGGTTAAATGCTAGACAGATACCATAATATATTATTTTCATCAGGGGTTGGATGACGACTTTTGTCTTCGTACTAACCGTCCCGTTCTCTTTTTAAGCTGCCTTGTTCTCTCTATTAATCTTTGCATGAATGAAAGCAAGCTCTTCTCTGGCTTCAACGCAACTGATAACACAAACACACTCATAATTGATCCTAGTGATGAAATCAGGCGGCTCTTTCCAAAACTAAAACTGGGAAAAGAAAGGGCTCCAGTTGAAAATAACTGTTGTACGAACCCAGCAAGAAAACCGAGACCTCCGCCTGCCAAGATAAGTGTGAGTTCATCTTCCTCGAAGATTGGATGCAAAACTCTCTCAAATTGTATTGATGTCATAGCACTCATTCTCACGCATAGTGTTTGCTCTATTTCTAGCACCTGCAGCCGTCAAATTTTTGTAAAGAGTGGTGTATATTTGAGTTCGAAAGTGGCTTCGGCAAGTAAAATGAATGAAACATTGGGTAGCATTCTTCCGTTGCTCAAAGTAATAACAATATAATCGGTTGACTCCTTCTATGGGACTTCCAAGACAAAATACACGCACCTTATCAACATAACCGTGTAAATCATCGAGATAATTAAAGAGATTCGCACAAACTCGAGACGAAGCAGCCTTCAGCTTTCTTGACTTTTCCTCAAGATCGATTGCACCAAAAGTAAAATCTTTAGTGAACATTGCAAATCTATTTGCAAGAAGCTTCTCCCACTCTGGTAATGTTGTAGGGTCTGTCAGCATAGATCTCCATAGCTGAGAAGATGTGAGGACTTGAGGTTTGCGGGGAAAACAGCAAGGTAATTAGCAATGTCCAATGATCTAATACTAGTACCATAATCAAATAAAAAATGTCATACCTTTGCTCGCGAAGAACTGCGAGAAGTCTGCTGATACTTCTTTTTGACGCCTGAGAAACAATCCCTGCAACTGCAGCGGACCTATCTTGAGAGGATTGACAGGCTCGAAGATCCATTTTAGTGCTAGCCAATTTGTAGCCAGTCCAACAATCAATCCTCCTATGCTCAATGTCCAGGGATTGTCCCAATACAATGCAACAACTAATTGTATCAACCCCAGCAAAAAACCAAACCATAATCCACTGTCTGTCAGAAATGCAAGCTCATCCTTCCCTGATATTTGAAATAGCTTACCCAATAGACTTCGATCATTCATCATCATATCAACTACACAGTTTCGAAGATTGCAAATCAACCCGATGTTTTTCTGTACATCTACTGTTAAATCCCTTAAAAATTTATGTCCAACCTTTTGTTGCACCCACCCCGATGAATCGGCAGCATACGAAGATGCAAATTTTTGTATTTGGTTCGGTTTGTCAGCAAGCAGTTCGTCCACAAACGGTTGTACAATCTGCCCTGTTTGTGGCAAGAGAATATCTGCAACTTTATCCGGATCTAAACGTTGAATAATCTCCTCCATAGTTAGCAGCTCATTAATGGTTGTGTTCACCATGGCCTCTGACATCTTAAGTGTTTTCGCTGGTATTATGCCCTGCCAACCAAATACGCCAAGAGGTTCTCCTTCTACCTTGTATATGGGTAGGCCACGCCATCTAATGGGGTAAAATATCATTTGAACTGCTAGATAATTTGTGAACCAACCGACGAATCCGGCAATGAATGGGATGACGGAGTAGGCCTTCCAATTTGACATAAATGTAGTGACTCCATGGGAAATGATCCGTTGCATTAGTGACGTGCTTGCAATGACTGGTTCTAGTACTGTTGCCTGGTAGACCACAGATCGCCTAGTTTTGCTGTCACTGCTGCGTATCCGAGAAATCATGCCTGGATGCTTTGAGACTCGGTGGGGCTTCAGCCCAGGAGAGAAAGCAGCTGGCTGTACCTGCACGCCACATGAGGAGCACACCACAACGTAGGTGATGGAAATAGATTGCACGAAGCGCATATTATATTACGATTGTTCCCCTTTCGTTAAATGTTGTTGCGAGTGGAGTCCATGGTTTATGAGGTCTCAGTCTACGTTTGGTCTACACGTCATCTTATTTTTTATTTTTTGGATCTTTCGATGTGAAATCAAAAATACCTAGAATTTAGGAGGCTAAATTTCGATATTAGCGTTGGCAAAGCAAGAAGGAATCTGAAGGAATTACTTCTGTCTCCTATTATTGAGGCCTCTTCGTGCTTCTTCCTCCTCCTTCTTCCCTAGTATTCCCTACTCGTGTCTTTCACCATGCTTTCACATATAATAAAACCGCTGCAATAAAACAACTGTCTAACTATCTACACTCAGATTCACACCATCCGCAGGTGTTCATCATGTCAGACACAACGACAGCAACAGCCCAGCCAACAGAGCCACCAAGCAAGGGCATCAATATTCAAGATGCACTCTCGATTCTATCCGCTCGCTCTAAAGGAGGAGGTGAAAATCTCGCTTCCAACTCAAATTCCATTACTGAAGAGATGAAAGAGATGGGCCAAACCATAGACATTGTGGAACAGATGGAATTTACAAAACCCGATTCGTTCTGTGAATGTTCAAAAAATAATAATGCATCACGGGGAATGAAATATGATGAAAATAACGATGATGAAAAGCATGAAGCGATGAGACAAGAGCGTTCAAGGCGCGGAGAAGAGATACAGTCTACCTTGCAATCGTTAAATTTGTCAGAACTCCTGGGAACACTATTTGCTGCTCAGGAAGAACGGGTTGCAACCTACAAAGTTTATGATCAGTAAGTTATGACTGCCCGACATAATATGAACATATGTTTGTTATCTCACAGCTCATGTTCAATTCAATGTTCCACCTTCTTTGCTGTATTTCACTGCCCAACGTACCAGAGGGTTGTCTACAATCTTATCGTCTGGGAATATTACCACTTATCCTACTTTATGTGCGAAAGTAACTGCAACTTTTTCAGTATTGAGTGATACTATTAATGCAGCGAAAACTTCATTAACAGTAAAGCACAAACGCAGTGATATAGCACAAGCTGTTGGACAATTGCAAAAATACGAATGCGAAAAGTTAAATCTTACAGCTGCTATGCATTTGGAACAATTGAGATTAAAAAATGAAGAGTTGGGACTTAGTTTTGATAGATCGGATCAAGCTTCGTCTCGGCTATTGAAAGAAGGCATACAAAATTTGGAAAGAAAAATCATGTCTAATGTTGAGTCGATCAATGAAGTACTGGATGAATTACGTTGTGTGGCTGCTGAAGAAAATGAAGTGTAGCTAACCCACCCAATGATCCCGCTATCAAAGTATATAATTGAAGATTATGCCATGTAGTGGTTTCAAACTTTATGTGCCAATTGAATTTCTTCCAAGATCATTTCCAATGCTCGCTCGGTCGCCTTAGTCTTCACAATGGATTTACCCACATCTTCTGTAACAACTAATTTACCATAATGCCGTGTTTCGCTTTCTTCCCCCTGTAACTTCAACATTCGCCGAATACTCTCTGAAGTAACACTTGGTAGGAATGCAGATTTACATGAAAGAGCCATTTCAATATCATTATCATCATCGCACATGCAATAAGCATTTGTGCTTAACTCTGCGTCCATGCCCAGGAATCGTTTGACGAGATATTCACAACATTTTTTCTTTCCGCTCATGAACGGATATATATCTATGCATCCTAAATTGGTACTGGATCCAATATATTCCGATGGTGTGCCATTCTCTGAATAACTCTTGAGCAATTCATCAAAGTGTTCCAGTAATGTTCCAGATTGCATCTTTCTATTGATACGAAATGCTGTAGCGTATCCCACCGTATCTAAAACATATCCTTTTTCCGTGAGATGTTTTCCATACTCCCACACTTTGCCGGTGCGGTCTTTCATTGGGACATCATTAAAACCGTCAGGTCCAGCAGCATTGACGTCGCTGATTTGTGTTCGCCATTCATGATCTTCCAACAACATAAATTGTCCATCTTGTGATGCGATAACAATTGGTGGAATAAATTTTTCATCATACCGCGATGCTTCATCTATAGGAACTGGATAAAAGATTCTCCCACCCGACTCGGACACGTAGGCATCAGCTATAGGCAAATAAGGCAATCGTTGAAATAAAGTGGTTGTTCTCATCCCACTAATTAGAACCAAGGGCGTCCGTCCGATGCTCTGTTGTTGAGTTGTTCGTGAATTGTTATTTCCGTGAGGTTCTTTACCTTGACGTAACGCCTGACATAATTCTAATGTATGTTTGGATAACACGCCACGTGTACCAGTTTTACTTGGTGGCAAATGAATTAATTCATTGTTATGAGCGCGATCATTTTGCCGTTGATGTTGCTGCATATGGTTTTCTTGGTTTGGATAGTGAACGAGAGTACCATCGACGTCGCTGAAAACAATGAATTTCGGCATCGTGGACCTCTTCTTTGCGGGGTTGGCGGGGGATGCAACTACAACTGATAGTAATGAGACTGGATTCTCTGAAAGGATGACTTCGCTGTATTTGTAGAGTAATACTGCAGCCACACAAAGTAATGGTACAGTTGAAGAAGAAGTGCTCGGGTGCATAATACAATACAATTATCTAATTCACCAACGTCCGACGTTTACATCATTTTGAAGAGAATCTGAGGAGTGAGGAGAGAAGTGAGGAGAGGAATTTGCGCGGCACCAGGCACAGCTAGCTACCTTTCAGTCGTTCTACCATACCCCTTCCTCTTGGTCCGACTCGTGAAACGTGAAACCCCCCCATCCTCTGCTTTCTGAGCGACCTCTCTCTCTAAAGATACCTGTTGCAAAAGAGCAGGGCTTGCTAATCGTCTAGACAGTCGACAGTCGCAGTCGACAGGCGGGCAGGCGCCTCATTTCTCGCCTGCGACTGCAGTCGTAGGCAGGCAGGCGCGACACTGTCAAAATTAGGAGGCAGTCGCA
>JALLPH010000261.1:0-23906 GCA_036939855.1 Cyclotella choctawhatcheeana
CGCCAACCAAAATACCCGTACCCGCGGCATTTTACCCGGGTATCGGGTGTCGGGTGTCGACTCGGGGAACAAACCCTGCGCCCGTCGCCGAGCCAAGAGATGAGTGGTAGAGTGATGGGTCCTCGGTCCTCGCCACCTAGCCTACTGTGGGGACTGGGGACTGGGGACTGGGGACTGGGACTTGTTTTTTCTTTATCCCCCTCACCCCTGGGCTTTTCAGGTGGCCCTCTAGCTTTGGGGTGTTGTGCCGCTGTGATTGCTCCGGCCCCCGACCGCCAATCCACATGTCACTTCAACCATGGCCATCTACGGTCGATTTCTTCATGTATCCTAGCCGCCCCATATCAGTCAGTGGACAGTAGCCGCCGCATTACGCATTAGCACCGCCGCGACAGCACATTCGGACGGTCGGTTTTGGTGCTGGAACCCGTAGCATGTGCATCACTGTACTAGTGAGTAGTGAGCACTGCTAGGTTTGTAACCGAAACTGATGATATAACCATTCTCAAGGGATAAAGGATGGGGTTATCTCTCGGGCATTTACCTGATTACTAAAGTATCAATGCCCTTGGGCACATGTGACTCTTGTCCCGCCATTTCATATAGACATGCTCCTCACCCATACATTAGATATCGGAGTTAACTACGGATCTTTGCACCATGTCTAGATTCATGCCCTCCGCAGAAACCGATCATTCGCATCTGCTGCCGCAGCGGTGCTAATGCGACGGCTGCTGTTCACTGACGGATATGGGACCCGGCTAGGATAGGTGAAGAAATCGACCGTAGATAGTCATGGTTGAAGTGCCAGTTCCAGGTGGATCGGACGTCGAGGGGAGGAGCAATCATGGCCGCCGCACAGCAACAACACCCCGAAAGCTACCATAGAGGGCAGCCTAGAAAAAGACGAGAGATTGGTGTCGAAGTCCCCATGGACATGGAGCGGGGAGCAGCACGAAGCAGGGTGGATTGAGTAAATGAAAAATTGAAAACTGCGTGAATAAAAAGTTGTAATTATTTTAAAACTTGCAAACTTGACTTGACCTGGACACTGGACGATTTTAGTACTGGACGATTCTAGCACACCCCTTATTACAAGGGGGACAGTGGACAGTTCCTGGCAGATTAATGGTGAAAATAGAAAGTAGAGATAAAGGGAATGAAATGAACATTGAAGCAATGAATAAAATACATTTGAATAATCACAATTGAATTATCACTATCATACTGCCAATGATTATGCTCCAATGACTATGCACCAAAAGTCAATGAAGCTGATAATATCGCGAAAGATGAAGTTGAAGTTTGTTGAAAAGACCGCAAGATGACTGCGAAGACTGCATGAACATGCAGAATATACAACATGCACATATTATATTACGTTGCATGAAGAATGATACAAAAATTTTAAAGGTAATAATATACGGTATTTACTTGATTTACCTTGATTTTTCAACTGTTTTTGTTGATAATGATAGATGATGATAGATGATGATGACATTAAAATATGGTCCCAGTGATTAAGGTAAAACCATTAATCTGATCTTTCTGAAGCTTGATGTACCTAATGTACCTAGGTACCCAGCCGACGAAGTGCTCAAAATTAACCTGTGAACTCAGCAAGGGATGAAAATCACCAACAGATAGCCATTATTACCATACCTTAACTCTTAATATTGACACCAAGATTGAGTGAGTTTGGACTTATTTGGGTAATTCACAGCATCACAACTCTTCCATTCTCTGACCATAAGTATAATGAATGGTTTTGCAAGTTGCAAGGTTGAGATTTGAATTCATCATCTGCAACCAAAGCCACACCCTGACTTTTAAGTCACGGGTGGTGACAAATTCGGTATGAGGCCCCTTCGTTTCACACCAAGATGGAGTATGTTTGGATTGATTCAAGAATTTCACTATGAATGGTTAGAGAAGGTTGAGATTGGTATATGTGCTCAATGATGGTCACCACAATGTGTTTTTCAGTCACGGGTGGGGTCAAAGTGGTGTTGCCTGTTTTCCACTTTTGACACCAAGATTTTACACAGCCGCACTGAGCTCCCACCTCTCAGACAATGGAAAGGAAGGCTTGTAGAAATGAAGGCTTGTAAGAAACAACCGGAGTAGAAGTACTTCTCAGAGATGTGGTCTTCATGTAACTTGAAACAAATACTAGTTCTAGAGAGATGAAAGCTCACCCACATCCAATGCAATAACTATATTAACCCAAACATAACCATGGTGCATTGCTGTGTTTGCCAACTAAGCAATGTTAGTATAGAAGAATGAATTTCCAATTCTAATTCTAATGCCACACAGAAGTGTTGGAAGAGTCATGCTTGAGTTTCAGCAGTTTCCACAGAAGAAAGAGAACAACAACCCCAACTAACATACTTTAAGAACTAATTGGCTTTAACTTTAACAATTCTGCCGCTCTAACGGTATCTTACGCCAAAGTGGGAGTACATTAAAAATTAATCAGGCTCATCTTCAACAACAGATGTCAGTTTAAACATTCATCTTCCATGAAAAGTATCATACGGGTTGAGGGTGTATTTCATGGTCTACAATGCTTTGTTTAATAATCAAGCCAGGCTCTGCAAACTCCTTATTCACTAACCATTTAACAGGAATCCAGCTATGGGCTTCAGAAGCCCTTTTGCCTCTGTAATTTTTTGGTAGTAGGGGGTAACTTCACTTTAAGCTCTCTTCCATTTGTGGAAGACGGCAGAGAAAACTATTCCAATCTTTCGGTGATCTACAGGCGTCTACATGGCAGTTAGAATTAGAATATCGAGTCAATGAAACCTTTACGTGTGCAGTAGAGGGATGCAATTCACCTGCAGACATTGTTGCAGCAGTAGCATCTATTTCAGAAGCCGTCTCCGCTAATATTGGCAATTCAACGGAGAATGGATCTTTTCTTACTGTCCTTAGTACTAACACTGTCCCAACATAATCCGGGCTTGATGTGAGTATCGTAAATTGTTTGACTGTTTGGAGAAATACTGAAGATCCCGAGACGGAGGTTTATGTCGAACAAGGAACTGGTATGTATTATTAACCTGATTTGGAATATAGTTCATGACTAGAGGATGGGAACCAGCCCACATACATGGGGTTTCGGATAGTTTGAATCAATGTTGTGCAAGCTTCTTTTCATCGAACAACAAATGTTTGAATCCAAAAGGTTCTGGATTATGGCGTGCTCATGTCATCAATAAGGTATGCATGACTGACTGCAAATCGGCTAGGAGAGTAACACTGGTGGGGATCTAGCGAATGTTGCTTCTGATAAAATCTACGCAAATCCAAGGAGTTATTGTGAGTGTTTTGTGAGGTATGTTCTCTGATTCTTACAAATTAGTGTTTAGCGTACCATATTATCCTGAAACGATTCCTTCCTTTAAGTACTCACCAGGCCGGTCTGTGCTATCGTGGAGATTCTGTGGGTGTGAATACTTGTGTCAAAGATTGTAACCGGGCGAGTAGGACCTGCTCCTTGTGGTGGTTTTGCGAAACAATGGAACATTTTATATGACATAGAAGACAAATGCTGTGAACCAATTTAGTGGATTGCTAAAAGGGATTGTCTTCAAGACCTTGAGATATGTAGATCGAAAACTTGTTAGTACAATGAAGGTGTATGTTTAGAATTGAATTCGCATCGAAGATCAAAGATGATTGGCAGTTTGTACGCGTCATAGCGAAAATATTATCGCTTGATTGGACGCAAAGAGTAGGATATCGGTCTCCAATGAAAGAAAACAGGAATAAGAACTCTGCTACATTTATTCCTTCTTTCTTTTTATCTCTCAAAGTATAGCACATAATACAGCTCCATGTCCCAGTGCTTCGATCACGGCAGTTGTAAGATATTCGTTCACAGGTGTTACTTATTGACATGTGTACCCATTGTTTGTTAAAAATGTTTAAGGTTCTAAGTTGATAATCATCTTTACTTCAAAGCTGCAGAAAAAATATTGAATATTGATCACAGACTGTAAGCATCCACAGCAGATACAAGTACATTGACTGACCTCAATCATAAAGAGATACGAAGCACTTTTCTCGAGAATCTTCTAACTTTATTCGTCACAGAAGCCTCAAGTTGCATTGTATGCACTAATCCCCCCCACGCATTATCAATATTCTCAACCAAACCATCTCATGAACAGGTACCCAAGAAATCCGCAGCCTACCAAGAAGCCCACTACAAATACTGCATTACTAGTCATCATTTCCTCACATGTCTCATCTGGGTCCTCTTCATACCACTCCTTCTCATCCTTATCGATCGATTTATAATCCGTATTTTTCTCGCAGTCGTTCACTAGTGGAAGTCCTTCTTCCTTCCCCTCTCCTTTTCCATTTAGATCGAGATCTATCACAGGACCCAACCTGTTAAGACAGCTGTCGCGGTATTCAGGCATTTCTTCATCAATAATTGATGAACCCAAGCTGACAAGATGGCTTTGTCTGAATTTGGTCTTGAGAAAATCAACCGTCAAATCATCTACGCCTTCGGCATACTCAATCTCGGGCGGTTCTTTGTCGTGGGAAGTGGATTCCTTAGGATCTTGGGGATTGGAGCAAGTCGTACTCCTCATGGTGAATATTACTATCAATAGCGTTTCAGGTCTTCTGTGCTGTTGTTGTTTACGATGTGGTCTGCTTGTTATTTAACTGGAGTAAGGTATCGCGAATCGCGAAGTGAGGGGGGGGGGATACCAATCTGGTACCACATACGGCATACGGCATACGGCCAGGGGCACAGAGCACAGAGCTGATTAATAAATAAATCACAGCTGTGGCTGTGGTCTGTGTATGTATGGTAGTCGGTGGGAAAGCAATATTCTACTTTTGGCATTGTTATTTGCCCATGAAATCATAGACATCTAAATCTTGAAACTTGAGATGGTAATAGTAGACCCATCCTACCATACCAAAATGAAAAAATGTACTGCCACTTCATCATTGCTGTTAACAACACAGCGTAGCGAGAGATTCTAGTGGTTGGATACTTGTGAAATCATACATGTTCTTCCTTTTTCATCTGACGGTCTACAAATGACAACGGATATCATACATCATGATGAATTGATTGACATATTGTAAATAATTAGAGCGTTTTCCCTTACTCTTTTTATACGATGAAAAAATCAATCTAGCGTGGTATAAATATGAGCTCGCGCCAGGTAGATACTTTATCAGTCAATACAATATGATGAGACTCATCATACACGTACTCGTATATCACCAACATTAATTTTACTAAATCTAAGAGATTTCAGTTGTTAGTAATACCCACACGAGCATACCGAATAAAAATACCAAGAACTGTACACACATTTTCAACGAAACCATCTCGTGAACATGTACCCGAGAAATCCACCCAAGATGCACACCGCAACTATTTCAGTAGTACTATCTGTCAGAATTTCCTCACAAAATTGATCCGATTCATCCTTGTACCACTCCTTCTCGTCCTTATCGATCGATTCACAGTCCGCATTTTCGTCGTTGTCTCTCCCGGGGGAAAGTCCTTCTTCCTTTCCCTCCGTGTCGTTTCGTTCGTCTCCTTTTCCATTTAGATTAAGATTTATCACAGGACCCAACCTGTTAAGACAGCTGTCGCGGTATTCAGGCCTGTCTTCATCAATAATTGATGAACCCATGCTGACAAGATGGCTTTCTCTGAATCTGGTCTTGAGAAAATCAACCGTCAAATCATCTACGCCTTCGGCATACTCAATCTCGGGCGGTTCTTTGTCGTGGGAAGTGGATTCCTTGGGATCTTGGGGATTGGAGCAAGTCGAACTCGTCATGGTGAATATTACCACTATTATGGTACCACTCTACTCACTACTCAAAAGCGTTCAATTTCGGTTTGTGCTTTGTGCTTTGTGCTTTGTGCTTCTCTGATCTTGTGTCTTGCCTCTTGTGCCTTGATTGTGCGTGTTCTTGATTCGTTCTGTTAGGTTCTGTACTGTTTGGCGAGAAGAGAGAAGGCAGTCATTTTGTTCTCCCCTTCTATTGTGATCGTTTGGCATCGGTAGCAGTTTTGTTTTGTGTGACACGTCATAGCCTAAAAATGCATGAGTAGATACCTGCAGATACATACCTAGGTAGAGGAAAGTGTTCCAACTAATCCCCACATGGATTTTACTAAAAGAGTTAAAGGTTTGCTGCTATTCATCTGGCTTTAAACAGCATTCAAGTTGTTGAGAGTGCTGGACTCAAAAGAATGTCCAAAATACGCAGTCACAGTCTTAACCTTTCCATTGACAACATTTTGCTCCAACTCATATTTGTCATGTTCGATACCAGAAGCAACAGCAATTTGTCCTAGAGCTATACCATCCACATTTCGTGGAAGAAAGTACGCCACAACTCCCTCCTTTGAATCAGTAAAAGCAGCCTTAGCAGTCATTTGAAACAGTTGTCCACCGTTTGTTATCAAAACATCATCTCCGTCGTTACAATGAGACTCAATGCCAATACAAGAATTTGGATGAAATGTGTCATTGTTATAGTCCATACCACCCCAAGGAGGAGAAAGAAATATGGCATCAATAGACCCGGGTAGTAATTCCAATCCACCTATTCTATATCCACAAGACAATTCGTCCGTCGTACCATCTTGCAGTTTCATACACCGTACGCCCTTGCGGTACGAACATAAAACATCCAATACATCGGCATGTACAAACACAACATTCTCAGGATGAACACCGTAAACTTTGGCATTATTGGCTGCCATTCGAAGTCGATTCAAATCATTATCCACAGCAATCACCTTGACATTATCCTTTAAACCAAATGCTATGGTATTTCCGCCACAGCCGCAAAACGCATCTATTACAACCATACAATTCCTTGCAGTATCATCACCATCTTCCTCTCTTTTCTTACAAGATTGTATAGCATCAACAACACGTGATGCAACATGCACCGCTATACATTCCGGTGTAATCGAATACCACATTTCACCGTGTTCAATTTGTATCCCCTCGTCGTACTTGGTAAAGAGACGTTTACGCTGTGCCCAATATTTATCGGGTACTAAATGTTTGGGATGGGGGTTTAGTATTCCATCGCCGTTGTTGCCGTTGGGGAGATGTTGGTAGTTATTGTTGCGTTGTTGGGATGATTTTGATATGTGTTTCTTTAGCTGTTGCCACTGTAATATTATATTATGTTGTGGATAAATACAATTTAGTGTGTAGATTAAGTAAAGATGTTGTGTGTAATGTTAGAAACATTGATGGTCGTCAACAAAAGTTATACACAATAAATGTCTACACATCTCACCAGTGTAGGTCCCACAGCACTCTCAACCCTTTTCACGGGTATGAATACCTTCTTTTCAATTCCATCAACAGTAATGGTATTGGATACTTGGAAGGGAGTAGAAGTTGTTGCATCGAATACATGTTTTGTTTTCAATGTAGCTATAATTTGTGTTGACAGCTTGTCGTGCTGTGGTAATGTTTGGACTGTGGTGTCGAGGCTACCATGATTCGTGGTGGTAGTTGATTCTTTGACGTCATCGTTACCATCATCATTATTCAACTTCTTCTCATCAACATCACTTGAATTTACCGTCGACGTATCCTTATTCTCCACCCGTAACAACGGCACCAGCGGCTCCTCTTGCAATTCCACTCGACTAATACAACAAGTCAATGGAGCCACACTCTCCGCGGGTATACGATGGAAACTGTCCGTGCAGGATTCGATCCAATTCTTCTTTTTGCGATTGGAATTGTTAGCATTTGGTTTGGATCTTTTGCGTGAGCGTTTGTTGTTGTTCTTGTTGTTGGATTGCTTGCGTTTTTTGTTTGCTTTGCCGTCTTCCATTGTTGATCTGTGTGATTTTGATTGTCTGTGCGAGAGGCAGGTGAGAGAATGAGAGGTGATGAGCCAAGATCTGAATCCTGTCATTTTTGTACTAATTCCTACATTGAATGTACGACAGCCGGCTCTGCGTTTACAAAACACACCACAAAACAACCACGCCACCATGGCGAACATTCACCGCGAATAGCGTCCAACGACACCCAAGTAAACTATAACAGCCACCGGCAGCCACCCCCCTCCATCCGCCCTTCATCCAGTAGTGTGTCTAGTGACAAAATTATGGATTCAATCCCCCGCGATCCACGAATACCAAACGATAATGACGATCCCCAACGTGATCACCGTCATCATCAGCAGAATACGTTAATGAGCATCAGCCAGCCCCATGACCGTAATTCGTTGTATAATGACATTTCGGCTCCTTCGAATAATGGACACGATACACAAGGAGCACATGGCACTTATAACGATTTGAGCAATGGTAATTATTCACAAACGGTCGGCATGCCGCTGGTTCAGCAGCATGTTGATAATAGTAATCCAGCGTCGTCTTTGAATAATGGTAATGACGGTACATCATCGTTTGCTTCTTCGTATCAAAATACCATTGATGGCAGTGGGGCATTCGATCGTAATGCCAATTATAGTATGAATGTCGGCATGTTTAACAGTGAAAGGAGGGGCACCGATGAAATAATGAGTACTGTAAATGTCAATAGTTCCATGCGTAACAATGCAAAAGAGAGTGCTGCAGATGATGACGAATTATTTAGTGACGATGAACATCAGCAGCACCAGCAGCACCAGCAACAACGTGATAATATGCCTAGCTCAGCCTCAAAAAGAGTGTCTCGGTGGGATAATCACAGCTGGGATGGAAATTATCCATCGAGTACTGACAACTTTCAAAAGCCACCAACGTTTCAACCACCTGACGCTTCTAATCAATCGTCTCAGCAACCGATTCTTCCTGCAAATAATCAACAGCAGCAGCAGACGTCGCACCCCACGCAACAACAACAACAACAAAGAACCGGACCCCCCCAAAACCACATCATCGACAGTCACTACACCCAATCACTCCACTGGGAAAATCCCCAATCACAATCCATCACCAAACGTCAAGCCGTCCTACCCACAGACGTGACTCACATCGAAGACGTCGAATGGGCCGGCGACGAACCCAAGGACAACAACTCCAACAAAACTGTCAACACTCATCCGCTTCACATATCCAATCTAGAAAAAGCCCCCCGACCCAAGTACATACGTCACGAACCGTGCTTCTGTCAACCGGACCTTACAAACGAAACACCGTCCTGCGTCGACGAAACCTGCGCTCTATTCGCTTGTCAAGAGGAATGTCCGGCCAATTGTCCCTGCGGTGCATTATGTCGTAATAAACGTATCCAACGTAAAGAATGGAAAAAGTTGACAGTCTTTGATGCCGGATTGAAGGGACGGGGATTAATGCTCGATGTCAACGGCTCGGGTGCCAAAAAGGGTGATTTCATCGTGGAGTATGTAGGCGTGGCGATTAAACGTCGATACCTCGATTCGGTGTTTGCACGGTACAAATCGGAACGTATGTTGTATATTATGGCATTGGACGGGGATGTATACATCGATGCACGGTATCGGGGGGGTATTGCACGGTATATCAATCATTCGTGCAAACCGAATTGTGAGGTGCATCGATGGAAGGTACGGGGTATTATTCGTGCCGGTATCTTTGCCACTAGGGATATTATGCCCGGCGAGGAATTAAGTTTTGATTATCAGTGGGAGAGGAAACGGGGAAGGGCATTCACCAAGTGTTATTGCGGCAGTGAAAATTGTCGTGGAACGTTGGAGGAGGCCAAGGGGGATCGTCAACGGGAGTTGGAAGAGCAGTTGGAGGGACATTGGGTAGAGCCCCGGGCGGGAGTGAGACCCGGACGCGAGATTATGAATCGTGTCGTCAAGGTCTGGTTCGAGGATAATGAGGAGTATTACGTTGCCGATGTATCGCAATTCGATGCTGTTAGCGGTCAGCATCAATTGATGTATCGTGATCATTTGGACGATTGTTGGACTGACATGTCCAAGGAGAAATGGATGCTGTTGGACGAGGAGGGCGAGAAGTACGCCATTGCGCGAAAGATTCGTGATGATGTCGACGGTGATTCGTTGTTGGCGCCGCCCATGTCGCATTCGACGGCCACCTCGCCTCGGTCGGATTCCATGTCGCGTTCTTCGTCTCCGTTGCTTGGTTCGTCGGGGGTTAGGACGAAGAATTATATTTACATTCAGACTCCGATTAAGGATGGGATGCAGACTCGTCATACACTATACAAATGTGAGCAGTTCTGTCGTGTTCACATTGATGTCACTCATCTAACGGAAGTAAAGGATGACGACGAGGACGATATGAAACGGGCCATGGCTGAATCTCAGGATGGGACGATCTGGAAGCTTGTCGTGGCTGGAGAGAAAGTGAAGAAAGCCGTGGAATATCTGGAAAAGATGGTTTCTATTATTGGCAATAGTCTAAAAACTGATGATGATGCACCCGAAGGCGTCAGCACGGCTAATCTCTCGGATGCCGCTTCTGCACAGAGCCATTCACACAAATCAGAGATGATTTTCCCCCGTGTTATTTTAGATCAGGTGAGGAAGAAGTTCTTCAGCCTCAAGGGGTACTGCTATGGATGTGAAATAGATTTCACACATTCTGACAGTAAAAGCAAGCAATTTGCCAAATTTACCATCTCAGCCAATCTTGGATCAGACTTGGAACGGTCGCTTGAATACCTCAATGGTGAAATCACTCAATTGTGCCTCGAGGCGGATGCCCCAAAAACCAATGTTGGTGTCTACAAAGATCTTGGTTATTTGGGTGGTGAAATGTCCAACGAAGACTTTCGACTCTTGTTCCATTCGAAGCACACCGCTCCAGCGTCCACAGACTGCAGTGAGGATCTCAAAGGTTCTGTATTTGCAGCATCCTTTGAAGAGGCGAACAAGTGTTCCATTTGGGTGCAAGCGGAGGAGGACATGGGAAGGGTTGAAAAACACCAGGTAAAGTACGAGTTCAATCCCAATCACCCCCGAAAGATTTTCTTCGGTGTCACCCCAAGCCGAGCCAATACGTTATGGCAGCATTTGCTGACTAGAATCAATGATTTGAAGCGTGGTGTACATTTTTTGAATCTCGGGAAAGATAGGATATACCAACCTATTCTTCTTCGACCAATGAAAAAGCATGGACAGCCGGGTTCCAATTATTTCTTTGACTTTGTACAAAATACCAGCAAAGCAAATGTTAGAATCGACTCCATCACTGGCAATCATCTCCGAATCGATGGAGGTGATGGTTCGCTAAGTGAACATGCGTACCGTGAGGTCGACGAAAGAGTTAATATTGCAACGGAAATGATCAGACTTCAAATTGAGCTCCTTCGTGATCATCATATTAGACAGCAGCGCTGGGGCTTCGGGCGTGACTGGGCACTGCTGCTTACATCTGACTCCAGCACTCTCAATCAAATAGACCCGAGCTCTACGCAAGATTTGGCATCTCTCAACAAAGTGCCTGCTTCCCACAATGTCCGTAGCTTAGATGATCGAGCTCTTGGCTTTGCCTGTCTTGAAATCTCCGAGATTGTGTCTAGTGCGGGACTGTCAGATAGAGTGGCAGCTCACGCATGCATCATATTCTATCGATACACCAGTCTTCCCTCAAATACAAATGCATTAAATACCAATTTTAAGCTTCGAGACGTGCAGCTGGCTTCGCTATTCATCGCTAACAAGTCTCAGAAAGTCATGAAGTGGAAACGACTAGAAACTGTGCTCGAACATTCTTACCGTGTATTTTATCCCGGATCCGTCTTTAACCCAGAAAGTGAAGAGGCTAAGAATTGGGAACGCCGCGTGATAACTGCCGAAAAAGCTGTCTTGTTGTCACTGGACTACGATGTATTCTGGTCAGATGTTGACTGGGTTACAAATGCAGTTGTTGGCACGAATGCAATGGCTGAGCCCATTGCTGAAAACACCATGTCCCTTGCATTATCTAGTCATGTTCTTGCTGCTGGACCGGTACTTTGGCTGAAATATGGTCCAAAGTACGCGTTTGCAGCCATTGCTGGTTACCTCTCGCTCGATCTAGAAAAAATATTCCATGCTTTATCATTAGTGCCCGTGACTGTTTCACATGCTGCAGAGCTAATTTACAATTCATGTCAGGCCCTGTCGAAAGCAAAAAAGAGCGTATCACACCAATCATCCAAGCACGAAATCTTTAACGATATCACCATGAAAGCGAATTATCATAAGATTCAAAGTGACTGCGCTGCCTACATGAGCAAATACGCAGGTCAGATCTTCTCTGATTCCAACTTCGTTGCTTCGCCTGAGTATAAAGCAATCTCTCATCGATCACGTCTTCGACGAGTCTTTGAAGGAGTACGATCTGACATCGTTGAGGAGAACATATTACCACAATTGGGCAAAATCTCTTTTGAGAGCAATTGCAACATTCGTTTTTCAGAATGTGCTCTTGAAGGGGCTCATGATGTGGTGCTCGAAGGGAACTGGAAGGCATTGGCAATTGCTGAGCATTTATTTTCACTTGCGGCCAAGTCAACAACTTCGCCTTCTTCCACGTGTCATGCGCCAAACTCACATCATGCATTGTCAAACTCCACCAATTCATTTGTTGCACAAGATTACAATCTTCCTACAGATGGCGATGGGATCAAACAAGTAAAAGTGCAATCTGGGTTGCTTGGTATGAAAAATGTGTCAGATAGATTTGGGTGGTATGGCACAGTTGAATGTGCTACAGAATACAGCTCTTCTGAAGTTTATGACGCTGGATACAAGACTTGCATTGCAGCTCAAGCTTCACAGGAACATCTTGATGCTGCTGGTTTGAGATGGTGGGTGCCAAACCAGTACGGCCCTAGCCTGGATGGATCTCTGTGCGAAATTTTGTCGTCTCCAAAAGTTCTTGACAATGGTTCTGTTGACATGCGTGCTTTGGCTTTACTCGCGCAATCGTTTACTGGTGGATATGCAAGTCTGCGATCTAATTTTCCAACTCTGGCGTCACATCTACCTCCTTCAGAAGAGCACGATATCAAAAGGGACAGCCATTCCATTGCAATTTCATTAACGCGCTGGCCACCGGAAAAGATTGAAATGAAGGAGCAATCTGGTTCCAGTCAAAACATGCAAATGGGGTTTTCTGTTGCTGCGTTACAAGAAATGCAGCTATTACATCAACTTCATATTCTTATTCCATCACCAAAAGGGCACCCCAATTTCATCCTACCGTTGGCAATAGCCTTAGAATCTGATGCAGATGCAGATCACGATAACAGTTCCTCTCTGGGTGGTGCGAAATCAAACGATGCAACAGAACAAATATTGGCCATGATCGAGAGGAACCAGAAAGTAGCAGGAAAGAAGCATCGCGCAGCATCTGGCTCTCATTTGGTCTTAGAGCCTACACCACTTGTCCTACAAAAGGTCATCCACCGTTATCAACGCAAGAATAATAGTAGCTCTCTCATTCCTCCGACCGTTCTTGCAAGCCTGTGCCATGACATCCTCTCTGCTATTTCTTTTTGTCATTCAAATCATATTATACTGCGCAGTTTACTGCCTGATCAGATTCATATTGACCACTGCGGCACAGCTAAGCTCAGTGGGCTTTCTAAGGTCATGGTGTTGCATGGAAAGGACCGGACAAAGGAGTTCAACCCACTCAAGTATGTTCGAGACAAGAGAAAGAGTAGGGATCACAGCACTGAAGATGTTGAGCCATTTGCAGCTCCAGAACTCCTGCTAGGCGGTAATAGACACACAAAAGAAAGCGATATGTGGGCATTCGGTGCCCTCATAGCCAATCTCCTTCTTGGTAAACAGCTCTTTCCAGGGAAAGATCGTGTTTCCAAAATGACTCAGGTCTTCAAAATTGTTGGGGTCCCTACAGAAGAAAACTACCCTGAAGCAAAACGTTTCCCATTCTACTCAAACAACATGTATGTCATTGGCGAGGACAACAAGAAAAAGAGATATCCCCGGGGAGTTGTGAAAGCTTTGCGCTCATTGCTCAAACCTTTCGATGACAAGATTGATGACTACTCTGACTTAATGAGCCTTCTCGATGGAATTCTTCATCTGGATCCAAAGCAACGCATGACAGCTGATGAGGCATTGCGTCACTCCTATATGGCTCGTCACTTGTCACTTGTACAAGATCAAGAGTTCCGTCAATGTTACGTAAAAGACTGGCTTGAATTAAAAGAAAATATCCTCACAAAAGGAGGCAAAGCATCCTCACAAAATAGCAGAAATGGAGCAAAAGACGTGAAAAGAAAAGCTGTCTCGTTCGGAGAGCCTCCTTCGCATATGGATAACGACTTATACAATATCGATGACAACAATCTAAGTTCATCATCAAAACGGCAGAAGAATTTTGACCCCTGAAGTTGCTTAGGCGTCAGCGCAAAACAAATTTTATTTTTACATATTCCTTTTCAGGAACCCAATCAATACACACTACTTCCTTGTAATCAAATTTATTTTTTACACGACAAGAGCTATTTAAGACATTAAGTACATTGTTTACCTAACACAATAGTGTAATTGGTACCCATTCTCTGATATGTTGTATCTAAGCAATAGGTAACATGCTTAAGTACTGATGAGTCAAAAATTGTTGTTGATCTTTTATCCTAACCCCATATTCAACCCCATTCTATTAAGCTTGATGAGATTGTCAGAAAACGACTTGAGCTTATTCAAAGTATCTCCTCTGCTATTAGTAAAGCCACTGGGATGTTTTGCTGAGATTTCAGCAATTTGTTCTCTAAGACCTGATGCTTGTGGAAGCCAGCAGTTTATGGAGTCTTGCACATTGGGGTGTTCACTGGCCAGAAGCTTGTCATACACTCGTTTCCAACCAGGATCACACAATACCCACTTAGGGTTAATGGGGAATGTGAAACCGATATCAATCTTATCAATTAAAATATTTTGCAGCTCTTCGGCATTCACCTTCTTCCATTTGACATTTCCAGGCAAAGTGTCAGATATAACCAAAAACTGATCATCTATTTCTTGCGGAAAAAAACAATTGAAGCATTCTGCCCCATGGCGGACACATCCTGTATTGCTTAGACGAGACACACCAACTTCAATGATTTCGTAACTCTTAGGATCGCCATTGCCAAATTTCGGCGGTTTGAGATGATATCCACCAGAATTGCTGAGTACGTCAAACCATGTGTCGCACCAATCCTTCATAGATTTTGCTTTTGGCAAAGTAAGGTTCTTAGGAGATGCCCTCTCCTCCAATACCTTGCCAATATTCTTAACACTCCACTGTAACAACTCAATTTGATCAGGCGGGATGGGTTTTTGATATCTGACACCCCTTGTCCCCAATATGAAGCAATCAAAGTCACTAACTACAGGTTTCACACCACCATTCTCTTCATAAGCCAACAGCAGCATACGAGGCTCCATAGGGTTTGTCTTAGACATTTGATATACAACTGCACGTGGTTCATTTTCTTTGGGCTTACGACGAATAGTATCCATGTTCATGGCCATAAATGGAGGCAGACTCTTGCGACCAATATCCCATTCTGTATCTCGGGGCCGCGAGCAATTCTGCGTCATGACGTAGCACTCCCAGAAAAGCTGTTCTTCAATGTCCAATGCAAAGAGCTCTGAAGAATTTGCTCCTCCTCCTACCACATAGTCTTCATCTGTGACATCAGGCCATAAATTGCATTGTGACGCCTCCATAAATTTGCGAATTGCAATTTTAGCCTCATCTCTACAATTTTTGTTCTGATAAAATATTTGAACAATGCTGCCAGCTTTCATGTAAGACTTGCATTCCTGTTTGTGTTGTCCATCGTAGACTTGGATGAAAGGAACGTACGATGACTGAGGTGGAATTAGATTGCGGTCGTCAAGTAGAGAAGTTTTCAATCGATTGAAAATTGAGTCTTACGATATTGCCCTTTTTGGCAGACTTGCCTTTGATATCCAGTCCTTTGCCGCATGCAATACTGATTTGTTTAGAGCAAATCTTGTGAGGTAAAACACATTATTACACCCCCTGTAGCAATCAACATGACATCAAGACTTACCCTAGCATCATATTCTTGATGGCTTCATCGCTGGTGGGTCTCCATACCGTAAAGACACTAATACATAGCAAGAATGAATTTGTTTATGCAAATCGTTTCAACTGTACACAAGAGAAAGTATCTCAACATCGTCCAACTCACCTCGCCTTACTAAACAAATCAGGCAATGGACTAGCTTCCGTATGCTCACCCATGGGCACATCACCCCCCTCTCTTGCTACCTCATCAAAAAACCTCATAATCTGCCATCGAGGATCACAACGATAAAAACTAGTAAGCCATGCCATGGGCCTGCTAAGCATGCTCACACGTAACATTTCCTTCAGTGTATTCTTTTGATGCCAAGCAGTAACCTTGATGACTGAGTCGCGGATTCGACGCTCAGGATGTCGTTCAAGGTTGCGATGACGTTCCATCTCTTCAAGCTTCTCGAGTGTCAATGTCGTATAATTTGATGTAAGGTTTGGCCCATGGAGGCGATGTCAAGTAAGAAATCCTCGTCATACTCTGTTTCTCCTGCACTAATTTTGTATTGCTCGAGGTGTCTATTGAGAACTTGTTGTATCTTCTCACTATTGGAACCTATGTCAACAATAGAACTTTTAAGTTTCTCGCGAGAGTCCATGTAGGTTTCCTCTTTAATCAAGCTTTTATTGATGGCGTCAATGTCTGTTCTCTCACGACGGCGGCGAGAGGGTGTGGGCATTATCATTTGATCCTCTGCTTCGTCGGATTCAGAAAAGCTTTCCGATGGGATATTGAGCTGGGAAATCTGCTGCAGACAGCTCAGTGTCATACGTCCCATATTATGGTCGAGCAGAGTGGGGAGCTCAGCCTCATCTTGGTCTTCTTCGAGGGATGACATCTTCTGACTTTTTCATTTAGAAGATAGTACAACCAATCCAATCAAGGGGAATGTGTAAACCGTGTGATGATGATTATGATTGAGGGCTGCGCTAGGTGGCTTGTGGATTTAGAGATGCTCTGTCTGTGGGCAATGCCCAATGCCCACGATATGTACGGGCATGAGTGATCATAAGAGTACCAAGGTCCTCTTGAGAGACGGACAGACTCCTCTCACACAGATGTCCGTTCAACGGACCTGTTTCTTGCATCCGAGTGATTGTTCTGTCTCCAGTCTCGTTAGCTAGTGTGTAACTCGTCAGTAGACCTCACTGTTTCCACACATCGCTTTTCATCATGTGTCTTTTCGTAGACTTGCCTTAGCAGTCTCTTTATGTGGTGCCTCCTGTGGCGTTCGTATTCATCGTCCTTTGGATTGCCAGCGGATCAGGTACAGTTGATTGTTGCTTGCCGTCGTGTGTCTTGCAGACATCACTGTCGTCGTGCATGACGAGATCTTTTGTATCTTCGTTGTCCGTGTCGTCCGCCTGCCGAGATCCGTCGTCGAATCTTCGCCTACATGCTACTGCCGAGACCCTCTTGTGTTTTGGATCTTCTGCCGTCGCGAACCCGTGGCCGATCGCCCCTTATTTCGCGTGCACGTTTGGCTGATTGTCGTGTTGCGAGGAGATTATTCTCCTGCACGTGCTCGAGGGGAGGATTTATTTTTATCCCGATTCACCCCACTCACTGCTCCCTTGTGTGAGCGTTGTTTTTTATATCTTTTCAGAGGTCGTTGTCGACTGGGTTTGATCTCCCTGTCCGTCTTTTGGTTGAGATGCGCACCCATCAGGTTGACTTACCTCTCGCTTGTTTCTGCCCGACGGGCCGTTGCCGATTGGGTATGATCTCTCCGCCCGCCTTTGGTTCGGTCGAGCACCCATCAGTTCGGCTTGCCCCTCTGGTATAGCGTCATCTGCTATCTGCCCCCATGTTGGCGCTGAAGCTTTTGTGCCGAAGTGCCATTGCTCTTGTGTGCCTGCTTGACGAAGCCATCGCACACAGAGCCGACGGCCGTGCACCTAAAGCTCTCCAACACGATTGCCCCCTTGGCATCCATGCCCTCATTGCAAGTTGTTGCTGTTGCCGGATTGCACTTGCTCTCGTATTGCCTGCATGATGTCTCGTGAATTTCGAGCCAGTGCGTTCAGCGGCACTGAGCCGACCGTGCCAGCTCTCATTTTGCAAGCCGTCCGGATGCCCTCGTCTGTGGTGCATTGCATCATCAGAGAGGTGATGAGTGATGAGTGGGCGTGGGCGCGCTTGTTCTCTCCTTTATGACGTCATATGACGTGCCGTGACGTCCTTATGTTAAGTATCTAGCACTATTATGATGTCATTCGTTAAGTAGACAGCAAAAAATCCACAAGTGCGAGCAGCGAGCAGCGCGAGCACTGGACTATCATACCTTGTACTTGTGGCTCTTCTTCGTCGGCGGCCTTATGTTGGATACGAACCTTCAGTAGACAAGACAACAGGAAGAGAGGAGACTGTGTGTGGTGCAAATGAATACCTCTATGTAGATTCGCGTTTCTATGCGTCTGACTTATATCTCGATATGCGACACCGCTCATGCCATGCCGGTCAAGGGATTAATAACCTGCATGATGGGCAACGACATGAAGAAAGCGATGCCTTGTTGTCGCGTCGTCGAAAGAAACAACGCCTGCGGCAACATAGAGGTTGGACGCTAATGTACATTGGCACGTGTTTTATTCTAATTTGCATTGTGGCGTTTCTAGCGATACATTCAATGAGACCTGGTATTGTTAGTAATAGTAATCATCCAATTAGATCCATCTTGAATGATCGAAATGGAACGACAAGCGACAAAAACATCAATGGACAATTATTGCAGACAATCAATGCGCAAAAGTGTCCTTTCTATGGATGTGAAATCAATGGCTGTGAAGTTTTACAACTTGACAAATCCAATTCAACTGAGGTCATATCTCCAAATCATTTAATATTGACACACAAGAGCAATCGGAAGGTACCTGCACCAGTGAATCAAGATAGATCGATTTTCATCTCACCTTTTATGCAATCTCAAAACAACTTTTTAATGGGAATTTTCGATGGTCACGACAATTTAGGTCATCAAGTTGCTGAACTTACAATGAAGGGAATAACCAAACTTATTGCTCTCGGGTTAAAAGAAGCCATGGGGGCAATCCCACTGTCCAACAGCACCATCAATCAGAATGATGTAGTGGAAATTATTATAAATGCTTACGAGGAGTTTGATAAAACTCTGCCATATGAAAAATCTATAATGGGGGGATGCACTGCTCACATGATATTGCGTTTGGGGTCAAATCTGTACATGTCTAATCTTGGCGATAGTTATTCCTACTTGGTCACCTACACACCCCCTATCAATGGAATACAGAAGACACACGTTTTAGATGACTTGCAACCTCATTTACAAGGAAGCATAACTATCCATCACGAAAATACGAGACACAAGCCACATCTTCCAGATGAAAATTCACGAATCAGAGCTCTTGGTGGTAGAATTCACATCCCTCCTCCACCAAAGAATCCAATGGGATCACGAGTCATTGTTAAAAGCAGTGCACATAATGAGGATGTGGGGCTTGCAATGAGCCGCAGTATTGGGGACTTTGAATGGACAAAGGTTGGAGTCATCCCGACACCAGATGTAGAGGTTCTGAACTTGGCTGAGATCTACAAAGATAGTGGTGAACAGAAGAAGTTATTTGCTGTTGTTGCTAGTGACGGTCTCTTTGATCATCGCCAAAAGGAATTTATCACAAAACATGTAGCACGGGTGTTGTATGAAACATCAGCTGTAGATGCAATGAATACTAACGAGAAACAAACACAGATGTTAGAAGGTGTGAAGAAACTCATTACTGCAGCATCTCCGTTAAAACCCGAATGGTATAGAGATGATATATCCTTTATTGTAAAAAACATTGAATAAGCATTTTGCACTTCCACGTTACACTAAGCTTCCAGCTTCCAGGGGGTCCATAATTATTATCAACAGCTGATGAGGAGCAAAAACCAACGAGATTTATCTTGAACATCACGTAATAACATCATTGCATACAAAATCTTAATTCAGTAGTGATGATAACAACTCTCCCTTTGACATGCCAAGTGCACCTTCAATCCCGGGAACTGATAACAAACCAAGGAGTCCAACAGGGCCAGCTACGCCAATCGGTCTGGTGAAATCCACAACATAACTCAGTTGCATTGTCAAATCATCTGCATCAGCGGCATTTGCAGGCTTCACAGACAAAAGACCTGGGTTGCGAATCACCATCTCTTTTGCTTCATCAATACCGAACTTCTCTCCAAATGCGTCCAAACTTCCTGCAAAATTGTCGCTATTGAAAGCCAACACACCTGGTTGGATTTTGACCATCTTCAGAGCGTTTTCTTCACCATATAATTTGGCAATAGTATTAAATGTACTACGAAGCTTATTTTCTTGAACGCTAAAAATCTTTTCATTGTTCTCTGGAGCCTTGTAAGATTCCGGCATACCTGATGTACGGGATGACAACATAAAGTATCAGTTTGACAATAAGCGATGAGAGTAATTCATACGTAGCTTGGTCATTTCTCTCAGACGTACCCCATGACGCAAAGAAAAACTTTGTCCCTTCTCCCTTCCCTGAATACTTCGCCTGGTAGATTTCGATTGCTTCCGTTGCAAGTGGGGAAGCTGCAACCGTTTTTTTACCGCCGAAGAAGTTTAGTGACGTGGTAGAGTGGGGCTTGTAGGTCGATGGGGCAAATGCGGACGCAGCAGATGCCGCCAAGAGAGATAATGCGGAGGTTGAGTAGGACTTCATAATGTATGACGATGGGAGATGAATCAAGGTCTTCTAGCTGCTGTGTGAAAAATGGAGAGAGCACTTCTGTTGATAGTGAGAGAGTCTTTTTGAATCAATGTAAATTACCATAAATGGCTCGTCATCATCGTTCATCGTTCATCGTTATCGTTATAAGATTTTAGGCGGGAAAAGATCCAAACAAGCAAGAAAATAATTCGAGTGAATGTGGTCTATCTCATAAATAATTATTTCAAGGAGCTCCCATTAGCTGTTATCCTGTTGGTTAATGTATGTTTGAAGCCTCTCTGTTACCAAAGGTATACTCCCGTCTTCAATGGCTGGTAGATACGACATGATAATGGAAGGATCATTTGTATCGTTCATTTCTTTTGCTGTGCTGCTTCGGGATTTGTTAGTGAGAAGTTTCTTTTGCATCAAGAGCCATCGATGAATCTTCTCCCTGCGATTGAGTTTACTGCCAGTGGATTCTGGTCGAGCATTTTTCTTGCTCTCTTTGTTCAGCTTGATTCCTGGTAGAAGATGAAGAACAACATCATCCATTGGTGCATCTATTGATGATGGAAATACTAGCTCTGCTACTCTTGTGCCGTTCATCTCTGGATTAACGCCAAGACCTACAACGGGTGCCAGTAAATCATATGCCTGGAATAGAGCAAACTGTTAGTGGGGTATACCTTAAACGAAACATTTGGACCAAGACTTGACTTACTGCTGCAAATCCTGAACGAATGCCAAGAATGATTGCCTCTCTATCATCCTCCAGTGTACCAACTTCAGCGATGTCAGCAGGCACTGTTACGGGCAGCAGATGTGCCTTAGCCCAGCTGCTGCGATCCTTGATGGAGTCATTCTTATTTTCAGGACTGCCATACAAAACTTTTGCAGGAGGAATTGAAATTGCTCCTTTTGCTTCATAACCTTCATCGCAAATTAGAACGTCCTCTGCATATAAATATTGCTGGCCTCCCTTTTCAAAGAATTGCGCAACTGTTTCAGCTTTATTCGACCGGAAATACAGCGGCGCTACTGCTCGCTCATAAAGTGTTGGCTTCGTTTTAGAAGGTCCTGCAGGTTTCGATCGAAGCGCGAGCACATGTGTTGCGCCTTCAGCAACAGCACTACGATAAGGCACAGGTTCATAGCAAAATGCATCAAAGGTGAGGTGTGGCGAGGTTCCAGTGCCATTACTAGAGGGCAAATCCATCGCAAAAGGCGTGCCAGCAGCTCCTGGTACTGACATCGAGGCACCTAAACAAGCCCACAAACCTCTCCTGTATCCTTCTCCATCTGCCTTAGCTGATGTGATCTCTGGGTAGAGTGAAGTTGAGTTCTTTATGCCTCCATTGAGGTTTGCGAAGCTGTCACAAAAATGGCCTTCCTTAGAACTAAACACAATCGACTTCATCATCCCTGTCTCCAACTCCACAGCTGAACTCACGATTCTCAAAGGCTGTACCTCATCATTATGAGCAAATGAATCTAGATCCAAGGGTCTGAGTCCTCCGTCAGGACACATGATATTATCCAAAACAAATGATATATTTAATCCACCCTCACGTGTAGGCTGGCGAGTCACCACTTCTTCTTCTCTCGGGATCTTATAACGCTCCAACAGCAGACTATTCAATCTTTTCCAGCTGCCACTTTTCATAACTAAAAATATATTCCTAAAAATGTCCCCTATGATCTTCGCTTTACTCACAAACAAATCAAATTCAGCAGGAATGACATCGGTATAGACATCTAAATGCAATAGAGAAGATATTATTGCAGCGTGATGAGATGCAATCATTTGGCCGCCATCAACTTGGATCATTCATGTAAGTCATCACCTATTTAACTCACCTAAATACAATTGTCTTGAAACAAAGTAACTTCCAATTATGGAGCCAGCAGAACTGCCATAAATGGAATCAAATGCATTAGAAAGACCGAGACATACAATGGCAGCAGCCATACCTCCCGATACGGCGCCTCTCATGCCTCCTCCTTCGATCGCCAAAGCTAGAGTTGCATTGTCGTCTGCGGCACGATTGGCAGGTGTGGATTGTGAGTGATACCGTCGGTGCAATAGATTGAGCACATCATGTGTAAAGATGTTGTTGCTTGTGTCATTTGAGGGATCTGTTGAGGAATAATGCTCATTGAAATGTTGAAAAGTGGTTGTATTGGATGACCTTAATGAAGGCGGTGGGGAGTAATTTAACTCAATGTCGCGCAACTCAAAGCCTCTGTCTAGAATGGCCTCGCGAAGCTCATGAACATTTGTTACGATGGCTTTCGGTTTCTTTCTCCTGGATGATTGTTTTGGTTTCACTAGTGAATGATCAATTTCCAACAGTAAGGGTGGTTCTAAAGGGCCCTCGTTGTCAACAGTATTCCCTAAAACTAATTCATCTACCACAAACGATTCCTCTTGCACCACAGCAATTGATGCAGATCTTCTCCGACGGAGTGATCTTAGTCTTATGTTCGATAAAACACGTCGTACGCTCTTCTCTTGCACGTCGGAGATGTCATCCTCTGTGTCTTTATAATTCAATTGAAAGTCTCGTCTATCTCTTCGTCGGTACCACCCACTTTTGCGCTTTTTTCGATGTGTTCTCTTAATGGAGGAGGTGAGATTTGGCCATGATGATTTTTTGTCCTCTGAATCGAATGGAAGGGGCAATGGTGTGGCATGTTTACGGACGAAGGGTCGGCGTTTGTGAATCTTGTGTTTACCGATTGACAGAGCATTGGCGTATTGGTTGATTAGGATAGATGATGCGACAATGCGTAGAATATGCAGATATGCCTTCATCTTCTTTTTGCTTTGAGCCAATTGTACTTTCCTGATAAATGGTCTTTGCATGTGCAGTGACCGGAAGAACGACGGAAGTAAGTATGATGAGAGAGGGTTCTTGGCTGCCGCTGGCAAATGTAGAGTATTGGTTTGTGTGCAAGCAATCTCAACTGGTTAAAACCACAAAGCTAGAGAGAGTTAGGTACGGCTCACGTCTTATGGCCGGCTGTCTGTGGATTCAATCATGAAAACAGTGGTAGAGCATCGAGATTTTTAAGTGGGCCCAAAATCTCGCTACTAATAAAAATTACTAACTTATCGCAAAAATAGCCTACTATACTGAACTTAACTTATTTGGGTCCT